>JAXGGA010011014.1:0-44287 GCA_038373865.1 Uloborus plumipes
CATCTATTTTACTTTTAGTTTTACAATTGTTAAAGTTGTCTAATTTTTTTTTAACGATGTCTTTTAAATTTCGAAAACTTATATTAAAGTTTTTCAGTTTAATTTCAAAGTTAAAAAGTAGTTATTGTGGATAATTCATGTTGATGTACGGCTGATTTATCATTTCTACTAGATTGTTGCTTTGAAGATAGACAGAAAAGACTTTCATACATTATTTTATTTTTAAAAAAAAATTCAAAAATTTATGCACTCAGAAGGAAATGAGTCATGACCTTGAAACGGACAGACAGGCATATGCATGAACTAATTTTGAGGATGTTGGTGCAATTGAAAAGAGAAAGCCTCTCCATACATTTTATTTTCTAGCGAGCCAACTTCTTTAGCTTTTTTTAAAGTTTCCTCTCCCCCCACTTTTAGATTCTGTTAATTATATATGCTAATAACCTTTTCCCTGTGCTGCACCATTCTTAGATATGAGTTAATTTTCCCCTGAACTGGAATCTGTTAGATAAGTCAAAGTGAGTTCAAAAATTATATTTTTTACAGCGTAGGAGACGGTATTAAAAGAGTTTGTGTGTGTGAACTGATTAAAAATATTGAAAAAAAAGTACATTTCAAATGAAGCTCATACTTTCAAACACACAAAACAAATTGCTATTCACCAGGGCTCGAAAATTATATTGCCCGACATGCCCGGGGCATGCAAAATTTCTGATCGGGCATGAATCTTCAACCCTTACATGCCCAGCTGGCCATGCAATTTTACCGATCAAATATTTCTTTCCTAAACTTAATTATTTCGTATTTTGGAAAAAAAATACCATATATGAAAAGATTAAAATAATTCTTAATTCAGATACAAAACTGCTAATTTAATATTTTTCTGATTAACATGTTGACTGCCCAAGTAGGAGATAATGATAATTTGTAGCACATCATTTTAGCTGACAGAATAGAGTTTTAGTTAGCTTGTATATGATTTGCTGTTTTCCTACAGATTAGAATTTGTCTTTTACAATGTGACATTAATATGGATATTTGACTTCTGAGGAGATGAAAGTAAAAAATTGACAGGTACATTGTTTTTAGCCCAGCTCATATGTTACGTATGTTTTGTAGCTTGGCAATCAACGTCTTAACAAAGGTTTTTATTTATAAACAACAAAAAATAAACTGGGAATGTAAAAATTTTATTCGGGCATGTACTTTTTAGACAAACATGCCCGACAGGGCATGTAAAATTTTAAAGATTTTTCGAGCCCTGCTATTCACCATCAATTGTTTTGCCAATTTGCCTATTCCGATCATTTACCCTTTGAAAGGCAAGAGAAACAAGATCTGACCAATGAAGAAAGCTCATTCATTCTGCTAGAATACTCTGCAGATAAAGCTTTAGATTAGCAGTTGTCAATAGGCGCCTATTTCATTTGAAATGGTGACCAAAAAATTAAGTCCCATTTGCAAAAAGTGGTGACCGTTGTTTGACTTTGAAGTGAATTTATATGTTGGCACTATTTGAGCCCTTCTCTTAAGTTTCCAGTAAATGTTATCTTAATTTTGTACAAATTATAATCTTTTTTCATTGTTTATTTCAGATCAAATATTTTCGATTCAAGTGAAAGAACAAATGATTCCTTAAGTTTTGCCATGTACCTCGTCTTTCAAAATGATTGATTTTAACAACCGCTTTTTTAAAAAAATTCGGGTCACCTGTTAGAACTCTAAAATTCTTGAAAAATAATTGTCTCATAACAGCAGAAATTTTCTGACTAATAAATAAACCAGACCTGCATTGGTCCTCAAATTTTCTCGCATTTAGTTCTACCTTTGTATTATATTTAAATTTTCGAAAAAATATTTCCTTGTGTTGTGTACTTGTATCTTTGAGTTTAAAAATTATCCATTGAAATATTTATGTTTGTTGTTTTTCTAGAGTATCATAATCTTTTAATTGCTGTTAATATTTTGAATTTAGAATAGATTTAATTGTTTTCTGGGCTGCATACATACAATTTTTTTCAGAATGTCGACCAAAAATGCAATAGTGGCTGTCATTTTTTGTGACTTCAGTTGCCATTGGCTACCATTCAGAATTCGTAGTCTGAAGCTATATCTACAAATAACTAACAATAAATATGCTTTATATTTTTGAAAATAAAATTGTAAACACATAAAGTTGCAGAACGTACTATGTCAGATATACTGGCATCTTAATCTTAGGGTAATTCTTAAAACCCATTTGGCTGTATCTTAAACTATTCATTCCAAATCCTGTAAAGGAAAGCATTGAAAAGATAAACTTTTGATGTACGTTATTATGTTATGAACTGACAGATTTTGAATTCTTAAGTCTGAAAAACTATTTTAAATTCTAAAATAAAATTCCCATTTTCAGCCTTGAATTACTGAAGTCGCCTGTATCTGCAAAATGCGGCCATTTTTTCTGCAAGTAAGGTTTTAATTGTATTTAATATTTATAAAGTCTTATTTTTCATGTGTCTCTCAAAGTACATTAATTATTTATGTAGTCTTGAATGAACCAAGCAAAGATATTTTTTATCTTCAATCAAGGCTGTTTTTAAGGGGTGCGTTTTTCGGGTTCAAAACCTCTTCGAATTTTCTCAAAATTATTACAAAACATTTTCTTACTTTCTCACCGAAAAAATTACTATTGCTGTTGTATTTTAATTTTTATTTTTACATTTAAACTGCATTTAAAAGATGAAATTATCATTTTTGAATAATTGTACAAATGAAGTGTTTTTCTGCAGTATTTGTTTTTATTGTAGTTACTGCAAACCAGGGTGTCGATGATTTAAATCAATTGATTTAAATCACGATTTAAATCAATTGATTTTTTTTAAAAAAAATCATTGATTTAAATCACTTTTTATTTTAATCCTTAAAAAATTCTCTAGGACAATCCCAATTTCATTATTTTTACCATTTTCTTTTAGAGCTTTGATTTCCATTTAGTAAATGGAAAAGCAATCCTACTCATCCCCCCTCCACAGATGCTGGAAGGTTGCAGTCCAAATAATATGTATGCACAAATAGTGCTATTTGTTGTCTAATATGTGAAATAAAGAAAATACATGCAGGTGCAGGCAGTGTTGCAAAGAGTGAATTGAGGGGGAGGGACATGATAGAATGTGTGTGATATACTTTCATTGAAAAGAAAAAACAAAAACAACCAAACAGAAGATGAATTTTCTATGCCTTGCATTAGCAACTGGGGGGGGGGGGGGCAGTCTTTATCAGTGGCTGAAATGGAACATATTCCAGCTTTACCAAACAAAAGCAAAATAAAGAGGGGGGGGGGCTGAATGAAGTGAGGATTGGGTTGAGCTTCCTGCCCCATTTGATTTTTATCCTAGCTAGTAGACAGGATTATTTTCAGATTGGCTCCTAACACTTTTTTCTGGGTTTCTTACTGGTGAAGCTTTACTTCAAAGGTGTTTTTGTATTTTTAAAAACTTAAAGGTAAGTTGTTCATAAATAAAAATTAATTAATAACTGAAGTTTCTAATTTTTTAAAAAAAATCAAAAAAATCCGATTTAAATCAAAAAAATCTGATTTAAATCAAAAAAATCCGATTTTTTTGATTTTTTTAAAAAAATCATTGATTTTTTTACACCCTGCTGCAAACATAATTTCTTAACAAACCTTTCCCTTCGAATTTTTAATACCTCTAAAAGTACACCAAAATTCTTCAAATTGTAAATACCAAACTCTATATTTAACACATCTTTTAGTGTCGTGAGATAGAAATTTCTAAGTGCTCCTTCGAATGCGCAAATATTAGAAAACCCATCTATCCAGATTTTTTTTTCTTGGTTGAAAAGATGAATATTTTTTTTTTACATTTTTCATGTTGATGCCCTTTTAACATTTATTGTAACAAAAATCAACAGACTACAGAACAGGAAATGATATTTTTTATTGACTTCACAAGAAATAGGTTTGGCAAAACCCTCCCCGAAACTAAGATCTGGTTATGGCCTTGTCTTCAATACATATTAAAAATTTGTGAAATCAGTTAGTATTTTCAAGATATATAAGTTATATTTACGTGTAACATGAAGGTTTATTTCTTGAAAGATATATATATATTAAGGCTCGACCGATGCATCGGCGGCGGTGGTTGAAAATTTTTCCATCGGCATCGGCCGCCGATGCTAACATGGAAAAAACATCGGCCTCAAAAATATCGAAATGCCGATGCAAGGCCGATGTTTTTTTTTTTTTTTTTAAGTTTTCTTAAGAGGGAATTATATTTTCTCTATTTTTTACTTCACAATTAAAAGTATGTTCTGCATATGGCTTGAAATCGGGCAGCAAACAGGACTAATACAGTTCTGGGTTTTGGAGTTTTCCGAATCAGGCAGACACCGAAATTTTCAAAACACAGCAGACACTCTCCGAGTGATCGCTTTGATGCGAGTATTGAGAATTACAGTAAAACCTCCGAATAACGGAACCGAAAGTTTTGTCCGTTATTGGGAGGTGTTCGCTATTAGGCAGGATTATGCTCTTTCAGATTTTACCTATTAGTTTTATACAGAATTATGATATTGAATATGTGCCATTGCCCTCTTACAATACGATGCTGATAATTTGTATTATTTACTAGTTCTCGCTTGAACTCATATCATTTTACCTTTGCACTTTTAAATGCTAGCATGCCTTTTTATTGCAATTATTTAACCCCCCCTACCCTCCAATCCCTTTTACCGTATCTTTCTAAAAGAAACATAGTTCGCCTGCCTACGCATTTTTCTCCACTGTTCTATGATAATCTATGAGATAATTTCATTGAAAAATTACAATTGTAAATATGTCGACGGCCCTCTATAACTATCATATATTCATTACTCAAGTCTATTTTATTTAAACTATATCAGAGGTGGGATTACAATTTCGGAGCAGCTAAAATTCTGTTTTGGAGAGGAAAAATGATTATTTTGAAGCCTACTGGGGGGAAAAAAACACGTCTTGGAGCAGGCTGAAGCAGGAAAATTACAATTTTAGCGCGACTGAAGAAAACTAGCTGTCGTGGCCGTCACGAAACTTTCTTCTATATCTATCTTATGAATTCGGGTTACAAAATAAAATACGTACTCGCCCGAATAATTGGAGACAGCTCCAATTTCCCAATTATCGTAATAACTCTGCAAATGCAGAATCAATGAGCGAAATTGGAAATCATTGCAAAAGCCTTGTTTAGATTAATTGCAAACATTTTATTTGTTAGTAAAAAGAAATTGGCAACAGTTAAAAATTTCAAATCATTGAAAGTTTTCAGATGTTTTTATAATTAAATAGTGTGAAAGCAATTTTTTAATGAATTAATTTTTCGCATTGTTGACTAAGCACAAAAATCACCCCACCCTCCCCCTGGGGCGATTGGCGCCAAAATTTAATCGATGCTTGCTTCCTTATTGGGTTAGTGTTATTCCAAATTTCATTCAAATCGCAGCAATATTTCCCGAGATACAGTAGGTGCAACGACAAAATAAGCACTTTTGATTGCTCCACCCCCTTTGAGATATTGACACACAAATTGAATCAGCACCTGTACTCAATAGGGTCTACCTATGGACCAATTTTCGTTTGATTCCGTCGGTTACTTCCTGAGATATAGCAATCACCCTCGCCCAGAACACGTGCGATTACTCCACCCCCCTTCGAGATATTGACAAACAAATTAAATCAGCGCCTGTACTCAGTAGGGTCTACCTATGGACCAATTTTCGTTTGATTCCGCCGGTTACTTCCTGAGATATAGCAATCACCCCCGCGCAGAACACGTGCGATTGCTCCACTCCTCTTGGAGGAATTCGCTAAAAAAAGTCAGGTGCACCAGTTCACATAGTGGTACATATGTGCAAAAATTTTTGTTCGATTTCATGCAGTAGTTTTTGCTCTAGCGCGACCACAAAAACTGGTCACACACATACAGACTCACACACAGACAGACACTCGGACAGACATTTTCCAAAAGTGGTCGAAATGGACTTGGCGCACCTCAAAACGTGCAAATCCGTCAAAATTCGACATTCGAAAATTTTCACGAAACCAATACTTTCTTCTATATATTAGATATAGAAGAAAGTAAAAAGAAAAGAAAAATGCCATTTTGATGCAAGATTCAGCAAAATAAAAAATCAAACTAGGAGCAAAAGTAGCAAAAAAAAAAGGTGCAAACTGACTTTTTTTTCATGGTTATTTATTTTTCAATAAAATGAGTTGCGTAACCTGTCGCAATTTTTAATGAACATGCAAACATTTCTGTTCATACATTTTAAATTTAGTGAAATTCAAACTATGACTTAGTATTTTGATTTTTCTGTTGCCTTTTTAGATTACTCTCCAGTTAAAAAGAAAAAAAAAAAAAAACGAAAAAAGCATTAAAAGCGGTTTTATGCATCATAAAATTATCATCAGGTCCAAACAAAGTCAAACAGAAATAAAAACATTTAAAAAAAATCGAAAACTAAAAATTTGGAAAGTATTGTTTTGAGATGGGGAATTTGTGTCGGTATGTCTGTCCCCCTCCCCCTAATAACTTTTGACTGAACATTCCGATTTGTACAAACTTATTTTTTTTTGTTGGAATGATCTCGATAAGTACAGCTCATTCCCATACAGTAGCGGATCACCCAATAGGCGCATGAGGCGCGAGCCTGGGGCCTCAGAAAAGTAGGGGGCCTCGGAACCGTGAAATGTTACATTTTCAAAAACAAAAATTTTAAATTTGAGGATTTGCCTATGAAAGTCACGAAATTGAGTGGAAAATGCGCAAAATATACGAAAATTGATAGTTAATCAAGAATTTTAGGTGCGGTCTGAAGGCAAGAGGACTGATTGGTGAGAAATCCCAAAAGGACCCTGAATTTAAGCTGGGCCCAACTAACCAATAGTGAGGCCCAAAGCCCACAATAATTTGAACCTCCCCTGAAAATTCAGTGGCAGAATTCAGCGTGGCTATAGGGGCCCCGTTAAAATGCATTTTGAGGGCCCCTTTGTCCATCTCAGCACTATGTAAATCATTTATCAAGTGCATTTTTGAACCCTCTTAATGGCTCCAATGGTTGTGGGGGCCCCCTCATAAATGAAATATGGTAAATCGGTTACTGGTAGAATGAATAAAGATTTTCTCGTTCAAGGAAGTTTTTTTCTCCAACTATTTAATTGTTAGTTTTTATTATTTTTCTTAAAAATACTTATATTGGTTGCATTCCTTTAATGCTGTGCATAAGTCTTTAAAAAATTGAGGCCTCTTAGAAAGATAGGACCAAAAGCCTATGCTTAGTTGGGCTATGTGGTAATCTGGCTCTACATCAAAGGTGGTTTTGTTTAGGTTTTTCCAGGAGGAAAAACTGGAATAATAAAAAAAGTGTGTTACTTGACAATGTTTAGTTTCAAGATATATTTGTTTCTTTCATTCATAAAAACTCTTTCAAAACAAGCAGCATATCACATTTCGTGTTCTACAATCGGCAAGTGAGAAGTGTCTTTTTTTTATTTAAGATTTTTGTGATGTAATTACAAAAATGTAATGTATTGGTTATTGTACTTATATATATACCTTTCGAAATAGTATATATACAAAAGTATTAACGTTTTTTCTATTTTCCTTTAAGGAAAGTAAATACAAAAGAAAAATAATCGAAAGTTACTTATTATAACATTATTCTAGATGTTGACACAGTGGCTGTTCTTCTTTGTCATGAAACGCAAGGCCATAGTCGGGGGAGGTCTTGAGAACGACCCCCAATTTCAATGTTTTACATGCCATGAAAAAGTTAAACAAAAAGTGTGTAAACGGTAATTTCTAGTGGGGGGAGGGGGTTCGGCTCCGGATTTCCTGTGTGAGTCTCAAAATGTTTCCTTTTATTTATTTGTTCTCAAATATTATGGATTATTAGAGTTCTGACTTCAAATTATATGATTAGAGTTTCTGACTAAGTGCAGCAAGTTCAAGTGTAGTGATGTAACTACTTAGCGCCTATCCAAGCGAGGGTTGCACCAAATCTCCCCAATAAGACAAAAAAAAAAAAAAAGAGAGCCCAAAATTAACTTTTTAGGGCTTTTACTTTAAAAAAAAAATTTCGGGTGAAAGCCCCTTTCTCAACTATTCCACTTAATATCACTAAAGGTAAGTTAAAATTGCATTTCTATTATATTAGTTCCGAAAATTTACGGAAGGATAGCAGCCGCGCTTACTCGCTCGTCTCCGAAAGCGGTCCGCCCCGGGTCGGGACTTTTAAGAGGGGGGCAATTTAACACTTCATTTGAAGAGAAAACAAAGATAACAATTTTTTTAATTACGAAAGTATCAAAAAAAAAAAAAATAACAACACATTAATCATAGGGCCTTGGTGACGGGATCCGGTTAAAAGGTCTAAAACTAAAAGGTCCACGAACAGAATCTGGGTGACATGGGAAAATAGCATTTCCCTACTTTTGGCTGATGCACGACACAATAAGGGCAGGGTGGCATTGGAAGTAGCTTCATGCATTGGAAGGTCAAGGACATGGGTGTCAAAGATGTTTACTAAAAATAGCTGCTGCTGCTGTTTCATCTCTCTCTCTCTGTCTTGTTCTAGAAGGGGAGCACTGCCCTTATCTCCTCCCTTCCATTTTATGGTTGCCTAATTGCGCCTTCAATCCTTGGGGGGTCAGTTTCTTTAACAAAAGCATGGGGCATAAGAGGCACCGAGTTTTACAACCATGTCTAGCTTTTCCACAAAGCATGTACAGTAGATGGGCTCTATCTGCTTCTGCTTCCTCTGTTTCTCTTATCAGATGATGATACTACCAGAATTTACTTTTTCCTTTTTAAAGAAAAGGGGATAATCGTCAACACTGTCAGTGAGGGTGGAGAAAGTTCGGAACAATTTATTGCTCTGTCATGAGGCAGTGGCGGGACCCAGGGCGGGACTTCCGTGACTCGCGTGGACATTTTCCTGGGGCAGTGGCATATATTTTAGAGTTAGCTTTGATTGGTCACTTTCTCTCTCCTAAGGTATACATGAAAAGAAAAATCATTCACAAGAGATTTTGGTTCTATTTATTTCAATAAGGAAGCAAACATGGGGCAGCCGGCTTTTTTTTCTTCTTAGTCTCTTTCTATCCTCTTACTCAGCAAATAAAAATGAATTAAACCAATTTATGCAACATCTTTTTACTCCTTTTGTAGGGTAAGTAAATTAATTAAATTGATTGTTTTGTTCATGTTCGTCGTTTCATTTTTTTCTCTTGAATTTAACTAAAGGAATGTAGGATTAACTGAAGGTTTACTGTAGGAACCGTGAATGCTGAATTTGATTAAAATTTTATTTCTTCTTTTGTAATAGAAGAAAATTTAATTTATGAATAATGCATCAAGTTATGTTTTATATAATTTCATGTTCATTATTTAAAGATTAATATGATTTTAATGTAACAAATTAATTAAAAAAGTGTCAGTACTTAAAATATCAAAATTACTTGTTATAATCATTTAATTATTTTTCTCATTCACGTGCTTTTGAAGGTTGCTCCATATTGCATTTCTCAAAATGTTTTTAAAAATATCTAATAATGATTCAAATTTTATTACTGTTGGTTAGTACAAGCGAATATCTTCATTAGGAAAAATGCTTTGTGATTCTCAAAATGATGTACAAACCATTAACTCAGGTCTTTGACGTGATGGTAAATTTATTTTCCTTCTCGTAATCGAAGATTTCGTAGTAAAAAATATTAATGCGCAAGTTTTATTATCATTCAGGTTCACAATTTTAAATATATTTAGTATAGTTACGACTAATATACTGGAGTTCGTAAAATTTACGCAGTTAGAAAATGCTTAAAAATTCCTTGTGGTACTCTTTTTTATAAGCTTATGAAATTTATTTCTCATTCATGTGTATAATAAACATCTAATGGCTCAAATTGCATTTATCATAGGTTCTTATTAGTACCAAAGCAATTTTTTCATGCTAATTATTTTGTTTTAAAAGGAGTAGAACTTCTGCTTAAACCAATGTTTCCTAAATATTTTCATGGTCTCATGAAAAACCTTAGTGCGCTAAGCAGTTTTCATTTCGGTATTTATATAAAAAAAAATGTTTCGTGACACTTAAAAGTTTTATTTTATTCAGAAATTTACTCGAAAATTAGAGCTGTAAACAATATTACCAAAAAAATTTAAATAACTGCAGGTTCTTTCGTTGGTGCTTTTAGTTATTTTGATTACGTTTCGTTAAAAAAATACCTTCATAGGGAATAGAAATGTTGCAAAACATTTCCCTTGAACTCCTCATTTTTACATAATTCAAACTCTTTTTAAATAAGATATACAAAACTACTGATAAAAGAAATACAAAAATTAACTTTTTACGCATTTATTAGTACAGTTTCAGTTTTTGATTAGCCAGTTTTTGTTTTGAATATTTCTCTTCACTTTCTGTTGCACTTGCTTTTCATGCCAATCAAAAAATTTCCGCTTACAAAGTTGTAGTACTGTGCAGGGGTGCAGAAAATGTTTTCCCTTCCAACATTTTCCCGAATCCGTGCGAAAATTTCCCCAAAGTTTAGCGACTAACCCCTAGTAACGATCCGTGTGTACTAAACTTATAATGGGAAAGCAGAAAATGATTTTCGAGTCATTTTAAAAAGAAGAAATGATTATAATTTGGAAAAGAGGTTTCCAGATTTCCTTTTTATTTTTCGTAAAAAATTTCCCCAAAAGACCAAAATTTCCCCTGATCTAGGATTGCCGGATTGGACATATTATGCACCCCTGGTACTATGTAAAACAAAATAAGTAATATTAACCTTCTAAAAAAGTACATTTTTGATTTGATTTTTAAGCATTTTTTTCTTTTGAAATAACTTTATTATATTTTAACTATAATAGAGTAAGTATTCTGTAATATTTGAAGTTGCTTGCAACTGTAAACAAAATTATAGAATTCCTACAATAACTTTTTAGTGCATAACCTAGATTTTTTGAATCAATTAAGGTCCAATTACTATTTCAATTATCTCAAGTTTTTTTTATATTATTCAAGGATATAAAATGTTTATAGGTCTTGAGATTTTATAAGATGAAGAAGATAAAAGCATTACAATCTACAAAAGTTTGTGGCGGAAGAAAAGTCGTCCTTAATTCAGCCATTACTCAGCCATTGTTATTTTTGGAATTTTTATCTAAAAATCTAGTAGCTTTTTCTGCTTATAATTATCTTTCGAGATGAAAATCGTATGTGAGCAATAATCATGTAACTAGATGAAAAAGCTGCCCAATGTCTGATGTAGCCAAATAGAGCTTCAGAATCTATTTTTTAAGAGGAATCTGCTAAATTTCCATCTCGTTCCTCTAATCTAACCAAATATTATCTTACTTGAGTTTTTAAAGCCATATTGTATCAAAAGTTTGAGAACTACCGAGCTGTCTCTTTCCCTCGGAAAAGTCGGACAGAAGATCCAAAACCAAAAAGTCGACCCCCCCCCCCCCTCAGCGTCATCAAGCGCAGATTTTATAAAACTTCAAAAAAAAAAAAAACTTAAGTTTAGAAGTTTCGAAGAGATCTTTACCACTGAACATCTTAAAAGACAGCCTAAAGTACCGTAAACTTTTGCGTAGGTCGTTCATGCACATCTGCACCATTCGTATTAGTAAACTATCCATTTGCCCCCCCCCCCCCCCCCCCGTCAATAGAAGGGCCTCGGATCAGGTTGCGCCTGGGGCCTCAAAAGCCTATGATCCGCCACTGTTCCCATATTTGATTTTTCGGATTGAACAATTTTTGGTGCAACTTTGAACCGTTCTAACTACCTGTCCCGCGATACTAACTTTTTAGTGAAGTCCGATTTGAACAAACTTTTTTTTGTTCGAAAGATCTTATCAAGGATACTTCATTCCCGTATTTAAATTTCCGATTTAAACAATTTTTCGTTAAACATTGAACCGTTCAAACAAGCTGTGACCCCTAATAACTTTTGAGTGAACAGTCCTATTTAAACAAACTTTTTTTTGTTCGAAAGATCTCCGCAAGGATACTTCATTGCTGTATTTAAATTTTCAATTTGAACAATTTTTGTTTAACAACCGTTGAATCGTTCAAACAATCTTTCTGCACCTAATAACTTTTAAGTGAACAGTCGGAATTTAATAAACTTTATTTTTGTTCGAAAGATCTCGGCGAGGACACCTCATTCCCATATTTTACTTTTTGATTTGAACCATTTTTCGCTCAATATTGAACCGTTCAGAAAAAGACTTAACATTGCACCTACGGGGAAATTTAAGTTTAATGTAGATCCTGAACAAAAAGGCGGATTTCCTTCAAACTAACTTTGTTAGAAAATGGTTTTGACAAATAATGTATGTAAAGTACTTTTCTGAATAAGCTGCAGTGAGGACTCTGCTTCTGACTCCTTGACTCTGACTCCGAATCCACAAGCATGGCAGAAATGCAGGCTCAAGAAAAAAAAAAGACCCACTCCTACCATTATAATTTTAGAGCTTTCGACTTCGACTGACGAATCTAATTTTTTGAAACCGACTCCGACACCGAATCTTCGACTCCAACTCCGCTCCTATGGTAGAAATACAGGCTCGGAAAAAAAAGACCGAGTCCTACTATTAGAATTTTTGTGCCTTTGACTCTGACTCTACCTGTCAACTGCGGCTGATGACTCCGACTTTTCAACCCCAACTCTGAATCCTCGACTCTAACTCTGACTCAGCAAATATTGCAGAAATGCAGGCTGGGAAAAAACGATTGACTCCTACTCTTAAAAGAAGTAACCGTGCAGACGATTTTTTTCTTTGTGTATTCATTAGTATTATTTAGTATTATTTTTTTTTTTTTTTGGCAGACGATTTTTTGTCTAACAAAAATTACTCATTTAAGAGAACATTTTATTTATTTAATCAATTATTTGTTTTTAATTATTGGTAACGGAGAAAAAATGAAATTCGAGACATTTTCTTAGAAAGGAGTTTTTTTTTTTTATTTGATAAAATGTGTTTTGATTTGCTTCCTATTTTTAATTATTTTTTCCAAAACAATTAATTAATTTTCTGCGGAAGAGACTATAAAAACTGCATTGTTTAAAAGATGCAACAACTTCATTTATTTATTTTTTCTTTTTGTTTACTTTTGAAGTGCTTAGTTCATCAGATGAAATCTGCATATTAGGTTTTTAGAAATCAGGTTTATGTACTAAAAAGGTACGTTTGACATAATTTGTCGTCTCAGATAATTAAATGAATATTGATCAGATGCTAGAATACCGATGTCGATGTACGGAAAAGTAGGCTCGTTTAGTTCTTGACGGAACTTCTTGTTTTGTTTTACTTTATGGTTTAAAAATATCTTAAAGAACTTTTCCACTCACACAGTGCAATTTGTTGAATGGTTCAGTATTTTTTTTTAAATGATTAAACAACATAATGGGAAGTTCTTTTACCAAGTTTGGTGTATATCTAAATCAACATATCATTGCTGAAGTCTTTTTTTTTATATTTATGTTAAACAATAAATTAATTAACACAGTGTCCGTTTCAAATTTTTATCTCAAACGTTTTCGTACATGTACGTGCAACTTAATTTATGAAAAAAGAGTATATTGCAAACTGACGCAGAATTGCTTTACAGAGATTCGTGTTACAAATATCGACAATTTTAATAAGAGTTTTGTCAAATACCGCTCAGCCGATACCAAATTCAGCATCTTTTTTTTTTCTCTATCTTTGTTGTATCTTTCTTTGTTAGTTATAAAACACTTTGCGATTATATCACTCAGTTGTCACCAATTTATGATATTAGTCTGCATTGAAATTAAAATAGATTAGTCAAAAAAAAAGAAAAAGAAAAAGTAAAAAACACATTTGGAACATCGGAGTGCAGTTAAGAAAATATCTGCATGACTACACTCTGCAAATGGTTCGAATGAGTTCTCAACTTTCTGCGTCTCGTTCTCTCTCATATAACTTTTGTCGAGTGGTAGTAAAATAGAAATTTAGGCCCAAAATCTGAATGACTGAAAAAGAATTGGAATGAAATGAATGTATAACCCATCATATCTCTTATAGACATTTATTTTTCTAATTATTTGGTTTTTTTAACCATCGTCCATCGGCCGATGGAAGAGGAAAAAATCGGCCATCGGCCAACTTTGAAAACTATCGGCCAACAATTGGCATCGGCCCATGGGCCAAAAAATGCCATCGGTCAAGCCTTAATAAATAAATAAATAAATATATATATATATATATATATATATATATACATACATACATTTATACATATATATGCTAGATATTTATGTATGAAGTCTGCCCTCGGGCGTACACGAAGTTAGTGTAAATAATAACAACGATTTGAAAAAGACTTGAAATAACGTTATAAAAGAAAAAATGCAAAAACGACAAAATTTCAGAAACAACTAAAAGTTTAACTGGGTAAGATACTGCTTCGTCTACGGAGAGCGGGAGCAGTTGGTAAAAATAATAATTTGCAGGTTTCTGAAGAGGTCAGCTGCATACGAGTTAGCATAATGAAATTGAGATGTTTAGTTTTTTATTTTTGAGATGTCCAAAAGGACGAAAAATGACAACACTACTGCCAACTCATGAATACACCCCCCCCCCCCCGCTCTGACCTGCAAATAAAAGAAAAACAGATCACTCACCCAGCTATAGAAAGGAAGCAAAAAATTCATCATCCGATATCCTTTTTTCATTCCGATTCCAGTGCAAGTCAATGCGGTTCGCCAGAGCTCACATCCACGTAGCAAATTGAGTTTAAGTACTACACATTATCAGAGTTAAAAGGAAACCGTTGCCATTAAGTAGTTGTTTGGGTGAAAAAATTATCGATTCTGCCAAAAAGAATTATTAAACAAATTAAGGTAGTAAAAAATAAACTCTGCAGGATAATTGTTTTGGTAATATAGACCAGAAATAAATTTATAAACCTGTTTGTGGAAATGTTTCTTATCATTACAGATCTTGAAAAATCTACAGAGTTGGCTGATAATGATATTAATGAAGATTTTTTAATGCAGATTGCTAAACTAATAAGGCATGCTTTTTGCATGAAAGTTGAAGTGTTCTTTTTTATCATGCAGATCTGTCGAAAGTTGAGAATCTTTAATTTTAAAAGAAATGTCCAAAAAGTTAGCAGAATCAATTTCCTCATTGACCTTATTTAATTTTAGTGTTTGTGGATAAATTAGCTTGAATTCCTCTTCCATAGTTTTATTAAAAACAAGAATATCGTTGATATATCTGGAAATGCTGATCTTTTTATTATATTTGACAGTGTAGTTGAATTCATAGTAAAAGAGGTATAAGTTAGCAGCTGTGCTGGAGTAATTTGTACCCATGCCAATTCCATGTATTTGTTTAAAAGTAAAATTATTGAAAGTGACAAAGTTATTGAAAATGAAAAGTGGCAAAGACTGTCGAAAAAACTTCTATCAATACAAAGTTCCACTCCGATACAAAAAGAATCGTAGATTTTCATGAGAGTAACATGTAAGTCTTCTAGTGGAATATTACAAAACAGATTTTCAAAATCAAAAGTATAGAAAGATGTAGGTGTGGAATTAATTTTGCTTTTGATTTCATAGCTATTATTGATGCACCAGAAATACCTATATACATACATACATATATATATATATATTTTGATTGCATGGAATTTTGTATACCTTTCCAACTTCTGTTGTCTGAATCTTTCTTAGGGACTGTATTTCAAATGTGCTGAGCTCAAACTATCGTGCACCATGTCCTTTGTGCAAGCGGTCATTCACTCGCAGGTAAGATAAGTTACTTCACTTTTTATACTACATAAGTTTTGTAACTTTAAAATTTTCTCCAATTTTTATTGATCACTGCTTTTGTTTTTTGTTTTGTTAGAAGCAGTTTTTCAATTCAAGGATAAACTTGTAAAGTTTGATGTTTTTTATCTTGATGGCTCTTTGAAGAGTTAAACTTGAAGAAAGCTGCTGTTTTTTTTTTTTTTTTGCTCATGTACATTTGAATTCCGTTACAATGCAGAGGTTGGGAATGCTTTGAGTAGGGATGCACCGATTAATCGGCCACTTAGCCGATTATTAATAATCAGCAAAATCGGGCCGATTAATCGGCAAAAAAAATGTTTTTTAAATATTATTTTTTAAACTAAACCATTACTAAGAAATTATGATGAATAATTTTATTAACAGTAATAATAATCCTCACCGTTGATGTTAAGTTTTTAATACATTAATTCTCCTATTTTGAATAAAAATACACATAGTTAATGTAGCAATATTTTTCATGCGTCGATACTTTTCTCCTTGCTTTTAGATAATCTTCAATTTTCACAAAGAATAAAAGTCGTGAATTACATAGCTACTAATACTTGAAAAATTGAAACTGAAAGAACTTCAACATTGGATTGCTCACCACAGGAACTCCTCCTTTTTTTTTTTTTGAATTTTCATGTCTAGTTTATATAATTAGCAATGTGTTAATGCAATATTATTGACAATAATATGAAAATTAGTTCAGAGAAATTTGATAAAATTTTGAAATTATTTTAGGAAAATTAGGAAAATGGAAGAAAAAATGAGGAACTATTTCAAAAGTAAGAATTGTAAAAAAAACGAAGAAAAAAGTGTAACGGTGAAATTGGTAGTACTGAAAACAACCAGTTTAATCATTAATCGGCTTGACCGATTAATCGGCCGATTATCAACTGCCGATTAATCGTTAATCGGCCAATTTGCTTATCGGCGCATCCCTAGCTTTGAGTTTAAATAATAATAAAAATGCAATAAATATAAGCTTGTTTTCTCATGAATATAACTTCGAATGACAGTATAGACACCTGAATTGAATATCACACCACATTTCATCAAAACTATATGGTGTGTAGTTTGGTTCGTGTTACTTGATAATGGTCAGACAATTTTCCAACAGTTAAGTTTTCACATGTATTTAGTTACTAGTATGACCAACATAGAGAAGGTTCTATTTTTTGTGTCAAACATTTTCGATTCTTTTTTTCTTATAGTACACTGCTTAAAACAAGCTTTTCAGTTATCCAAGTTAGCAGTGATCCACAATAATTCACATAAGCAAGCCTCTACTGTAAATCTTCAATATTTAAGTTATGTTTGTTAGACACAGTATGAAAGAGTCCTATTGCATAATTAATTTACCTACAAAATTTAAATATTTTAGTTTGCTAAACTAGTTCTTGTTTCAATGAGTTATGATTGTTTTATCTGTTATGTGTCATATTCTTGCTGGGAAAAAAAACATTTTATAATTATTTTGGTTTAAATTTTGTTTTGATAAAAATTTTGCTTCCATCAACATTTTTGTATTTTAGGGGAATTCAAGAAGCAAAACAACGAGCCTCCATAATTTGTGCAGCAAAAAAAATAGCCGAATCTTGCCAGAAGCTAACAGGAGCATCTTGTAATTATTTCATTTTTTTGTTACTCATTATATGCTAAAAATCATAATTATCTGGGACCCATATTTTTTTTTCTAAATTTATGTGAAATATATAAACCTAGCTAAAGCTTATGGACACATGTTGTGCACGGATACATTTGCTGCTGTTCAGATGCAGTTGCTGTAGATATGTGCATCGCCTGATGATTGTTATTTCATATTAATATTTAACATTGATTATCTTCAAAATTTGTAGATTAATTAATGAAAAAATTTAACTTTTGCATTCATGGATACATTAAGTGAATTCCAGAAAAATACTGTACATGACACTTAAATTTTAAAAACTAATATTTTTTCCCTTGCAATATATCATTTTCTTCAGAAATACATGAATTTCTGGAATCCAAACACTTTTTTGTAATTAACTCGATGATTTTAAAGAAAATCAAGGGCAAACTAAGTTTTACTCTTAGTGATTTTACAGAGCAAGAAATAGCTTTTTTGTTTTTGTTATTTCAAGAAACTATATTCAAAAAAATATATTCAGTATATTAAATATATATATTCATACACATACCTACCAACTTGATCATTTTAGCCTTACAATGTATTTTTTTGCCCTATTGTACAGTTGTTAGGTAAAGGTAAAAATTATACGTTTTTTACAGAGTTTTCGCCAATTACGATGTTTTTTATTAGTAAAACAAAATTTCAACTACTATGCTTTAAAATTCATCATCACATGTGTTAATATGCAACGGAGAGCCTGAGCTTCATCATATTTCAACACTGAACACGTACTTTGCAGAAAACTGGTTAGCGCGATTCAGATTGCAATCCTTTTGTGTCGTGCAAATATTTTAATATTTCTGAACAATTTAGGTTATATTGACATATGCTATCTTAGGTTATCACATTTAATTATTTATTTAATAATTAATAAAAATTTACCTCCCCATTTTACGTGCTTACATTTTACACACGATTCTCGGAAAATCGCTTTTTGTGTGTTGACTTTTCAATTCTTTAACATCTTGTTTGTGTTTTAATATTTTTGATGGTTGGAAGTTATTTTGACATATTGCTATTGAAGATTAACTTATAGTGTTTTTTTAAATTTTATAATTAATGAATAAATTTATTTTTGAAAAAACTGACCAATAGTCAACGGAATATTACTTCCTGTGATAAGATTTTACTCCTGTTGCGTGTTGAAACTTTTTAATGTTTTTGAAAACCGGAAGTTATTTTAACATGGCTACCTTAAACTACCTTATTGTATTTCATTTATTTATTTATTTTTTAAATTTTTTTTCCTCTTTCTTATATTTAACACATACTTCATAGAAACTTGTGTACCTGAAATGAATTTATTCAACTAAAAATCTAAAGAAAAGTTAAAATAAAATTGAAATTAAAAGCAGTTACTGTAAGTGACAGTGATATAATTGACAACTTATTTAATGCAAGTAAAGATTACTCATATTCCCCAGCAGTTCATCGAATAAGTCTTGAATTGTTAAACTATGTGCTTAGATTATTAGTCTCCCCTTGCCCCATTCTAGGTTTTTCCAGTTTTTCCCTGACTGAAAAAGTAAAATTAAGAGTTTCATTGTTGAAAAATTTAACACATTAAAAACAAGAACTTTGTTTCTCTATTCTACTTGTTATTCATATTAATTTCCACTGTTGTATATTAATTTGTTCAGAAATTCCTACATTTAATTTAAAGGTTATACTTTTTGTGTCTCACATTTTGTGTAAAATTTTTATATATTTTTTCATTTTTCTTCTTTGACCCTTGATTTAAGAAAAGCAACACTGCAAGGTTGAAGAACAACCTTTTTCTTTTTAAGAGGAACATGTAGTCAATTGGTGCCAAATCTAGGCTTTATGGAAGTTGGCTCTAGACTTTCCTTTCGAACTTTTGCAGCATTTATGCACATATCCGTAAGAAAAGAATCACAGCAAGAAATTCCAAACAAGATTATTTTTCTAAAATGTTTTATTTTTCCTCCAATTCCAATCTACTTTTAGCAAGACATTTTGCTTCAGATGTACATAAACACGATTTATATCTTAGAGCTATAATTTTTCTAATGCATTTTTGCTGCTCCAAAAAAGTTGCTTAGTTAAATATTTATTGGGATTGTTTTCATGTTATTTAATTTTGACTGTAACTTTTCTTTCAGACTTCTCTAGAGAAAATTCACAAGACATTTCTTCACAATGTGATCCTAAGTGTGTTGAAGAATCTCCTGTTCTAGATGCATCAGAGAAAATAAAACTTACATTTTTTGAAGTAAAGTTTTTTTTTAATGGATAAACCTATTTTAGTGAGTTTTTCAAAGCTGTATAAAATGCTCAAAATAAATATAGTGAGAAAAGATAGTTAGAAATAAATAATTTAACAATAAATATACTGTAAAAGCAACACAAAATTTTTGTACAAAAAGATTTGTGTTAATAATTGCAATCATTTGGACCTGTCACATAACTCAATCACTGAGTCATAAATTTTTAAGGTTTTTTTTTCTTCCTCTGATCAAGTTGTGTATAAAATGAAACTAAATGCAGAGTTTTGAAAAACTTATTAAAATTATTATTTCTAGTTTAGAGAATAAAATTGTTCTGACTAGTAATAAAACTGCATTAAAGCTAAATATTAATTTGAATCATGTTTGAAAGCCCTCCCCCCCCCTTTTTGTTTATTCTATTTTATACATTTTTTTATTGAAGTAAATTTGGACAAAAATAGAAGAAGTTGTTTGTGACCTGTCTGGTATTATGCCACCATATAATCTACAATTTAGCCCCTGTTATATTGATACATGAAGAATCAGAAATTCCCCTGTATAGCAAAATACCTGGAAATTGCTCAATTATGTTTGTTTTTGAAAAGCTTGACTTGTAACAAGTAAATAATGTAAAACTTGTCCTAGTATGAAATTGATGTAGTGTGAAGTATTAAAATAGGTGTTATTTTGTTACTGAAAAAAAAAGGATGGTATAAGTAGAGAATTTGTTTTTAAAACTTGCTTGATAGTAATAAGACATTAAACTGGTCTAAATGGAAAATATTTAGCATAATTATTTTTTATGAAAACAATGTAATAAAGCAACTTGTTAAGAAAATTACGCAAATACAAATGTCTTTTGGGCGAGGTGTATTTGCTGGCAATTTTCTTACTGTGTGTTGCATTTTTTGTACTATTGAAATGACATCGTTGTAGCTATGAAATTGCCATTTTCAGCATTTTCTTGGACATTCATTTCCTTTTTCTTTTTTTTTCTTTCAAAAACTCAAAACTTGCCTGTTTTGAAATTAAATAGAATTGAGTAAATACATCAATTTCTATATTTTGTCTTCAATACTGCATGGTTTTTTACACCTGTTTATTTAAAGAGTGGAACAATGTGGAACAATAGTTGGATTTATTCTTGGTAATATTTGAGGTTCAACAGATAACATTTTAGCAATTAATACTGTAATGGTTTTTTGTGTGTGTGTGGCGAGGGGGGGGGACTCTTTTTTTTTCAATTGTGTAATTATGTACGGGATGAAAGACCTAGTAAAAAACGAGACCCCCAAAAAGTTCTTGTTTTGTATGATTTTTTCTACATTCTTCAACTGTTACTTTTTAAATAATTTTCTCCTTAGCTCTTCAAAATTTGGATTTTTATTTTTCCTTTATTTTTATTTTATTTTATTTATTTTTTTTTTTTGGCACACCGAGAATTTTCTCATGGTCTTATCTAGTAAGTAAAGAAAAATTAGATTATACAGAAGTCTAATTGATCTGAAATACATTTCTTGCACCAGGTTCTGCCAGCTGGGCAATTTCTCAGCCAGTGCTGTGCGTTTCGATTAGGCCGACGCTTTCCTACATGTTACATGGTGAGATGATATCTTTTTGTTTATTGTGTAGTTGCATTCTGTATTTAAAATTTCTCATAATCTGCTAGCAATTCATTTGGCAGATTAAGTACCTTGAGAACTTTGCGATGGAGAAAACAGCATATGATTTGAATGCTTGGGTTTTGAGTTTCCACATATGACATGAACTCTTGACATTTCTAGTCATTTCAGCTATTTCACCTCTGGGGACACTTGTGCAGTTTAGTTACTGAACTTTATTGCTTTTTAAATTTTCACCTGTAACGCAGAGATCCTTTTCCGAGAGAGTTGTTTTTTTCGGTTGCTCCCTTGTTTTTGTAAGTGGGCACTCCTGTGTAACACGTAATATTTCATTACCTGTTGTACATGGAGGAACCTCTTTCCAAAATAGGTAATGATCTTGAATACAGTCGTAGTCAGCAAGTCGCTTGATGGCAATGAGTATTTCACCTCTGCTTCATTGTGTGTTGATTGATTCATTTGAAATGAAGTTTTTTTTTGACTATTTGCGGTTTTTCAACCTATGTTTTTCCAATATTACCCGACATGTTGTTAACTCATTTCCTGGTGGTTGGGCGGATAATTTTGATGGGGAGATGAATGCAATATTTATGGCCATCTGAGCTATTGGTGAACCAGCTGTACAAAATATTGTTATCTTTGTTGATTCTCAGGCTGCGATTCATGTCATTTCTGAGTATAATTTATACTCCTCTCAACTTGAGCTTGAGTGCAAACAGCGCATTGACTCTCTTTTGCGTTCCGGAAGAAAGGTCGTCTTTCAGTGGATCCCTGCCCATTGTGGCATCTTGGGGAATGAAAGGGCAGACACCTTGGCCAAAGAGGCTGCAGCTGTGCCTCCATCTCCACAACCGGCTCCTCTTAGAAATGCAAGACGAATTATTGCCGGCAAGATCAGGCATGGTTCAGTTTTTGCTCTCAGGAACATGGCTGAAGGAAAATCCTGGACTTGCCTTCTGGATAAGAAGCAGCGCTCTCATCTCTCCCTCCTTCCCAGGGCCGAAGGAGTTGCCTGTTTTAGGACTCTCACTGGTCATGGCTATTTGCAGGCCCATTTGTACAAAATCAACCTGGCCAGTTCACCCGATTGCATGCTTTGCAACACCTCTCCAATGACAGGGAAGCATCTTTTTAGCTGTCCCTCTCTTTTTGACATTCATTCTAATGACTACTTTCAGGCCCTCACACCTTCTAAGGCCACTTCATTTTCATACTGGACTGCAAGACGTCTTATGTTTAAAAGAACAATGGCGGGCGTAATTAAAAAAAAAAAATCCTGTGGTATCCTCTGCTCTGACAACCTCATTCATTGATTTCATCGGGAACTATCCTTTCACTTATGATTTCTCTAAAAGCGTTAATAAGTTTACCAAATGTTGTGCATTTATAGTTTTGGCAGCTGAAATAGCTATTTCATATCTAATCTCCTTTATAGTGCCGGAAGTGTATGCTTCTGTATTTTTTTTCCAACTAGTCTGAAAATACCACGTCACACTAGGAATCTTGTTGTGGCACATTTGTGTGTCAGAGCACACTGGTTGAGAAGCACTGCTTTAAAGTATAGCATTCCATAAGCTCAAGTAAGCCCAGTAGTTCAACTGGTTAGAGTGTCATGTTTATAGCCTGAAGATAGTGAGTTCTAATCCCCTTGGGCACGAAAACTCTTCAGCAGAATTACACAATTCAAATTTCTAGAAATATGCAATTTAAACACCTTGCTGGATTGTCTACTACAGTTATGTAAAATAAACGTTGTTCAACGTTTAAACCCACAAGAAGTAAAGATTGTTGTGTAAATCCACAAGGAAGATGAATACTTACCTTCATGCAAAAAAGTAAATTAAGGTTAATCAACATTTAAACCAGGGGTGGCCAACCCGCGGCACGCGTGCCACAATGTGGCACGGCAGAGCAGTAACAGTGGCACGCGAAGAATTTTTGAAAAAATTCCAAAATCGTGGGGAAAATGTCGATCTCAAAAGAATTGATAAAAACTAAAACCCTTGAACTGATAAATATAATGATGTTATGACGATTAAGTGTCAGGAGGCATTCTTACAAATTGTCTGAACTACGCTACAATATTGCAAAGTACTTAGCGTAAGCTTCGGACATCCAATGAAACCTGTGACGCTACAGACAATGCTTTGTAAAGCATATTTATGCTTGACACGAAAATGGAACTTTCGATGCTGCAGAATGGATTCTTGATCTGCAATAGTTTCAGCTACGGGCGATGAAATTTTTAAAAAAAGTTAACTCTGCATGTAAAATTAAGAAACCAGATTGGACAAAATTCAGTATGGTTGCAAATGAAGACCCTTAAATATCTTTTGTTACATTACTTGAAAATAATTTGGGAAAAGAACTTCAAAAGTGTCATCGAAATATTTATCACAAACTCCTTGCCAAAGAATGAGACTTTTCCTCTGCTGGTTACCCTGTGGAGTTCACTGTATTAAAAAACTACGAATTCGAGCTCTGGATGTTTTGTGAACTTTTCCCAGGAGACAGGGGCGCCCCGAACTAAAATTTTTGAGAGGGGGGAAATCATCAATTTGCCGAATGAATTTCCAATTTTACCGAATGATAAAATACAAGCATACACGTTGCACACATGTTGTACATGCGTAACATTTAGTGAAAAAAAACATCAAGCATCTTTTAAAAAACAATTCTAAAAACTAAAAAAAAAAACACAAATAATCTCAATGTTGCAATTTATTGTCTTCAAAGTGCCGAATCATCAGGAAAATGTGTTGAATACGAAAATTATTGGGAGGTAACAGTGACCTCCCGTGACCTTCCATCGGGGCGCTCCTGCCAGGAGAAAGAGGAGAGCATGGCAAGTTACTCCTTTATTGAAATGTGCAATAGCTGTCCAAATTAAAAAGAGTTATAAGATTTTAGAATTTTGGGGAGTGTTTTTTAAAATGTCTGGAAGGAAATCAACGAGGACTTGCTACATAAAAATGAAGAATAGCAAATGAATTTGATATGGCTATGAAATGGCTATGAAAATAGCTATATCATATATTATTATCCAGGGTTTAAATAATTTAAATTTAAGATAGTACACAAAAAGTTTCTTAAACCAGTATAGGCCATCTGCATTCTTTTATGATGAAACTTCAGTTTCTTTCTCTCTACTTCGGAGAAAAAAGAATAAAACATTAGACTTAATACTGAAAGTATTAACCCAAATTTAATAATTTTCCAATGATATATGGAGAAAATTTTACAAGTATACATTCAGTGTTAGGTTTGATGATTTTCAGGATCATAAAAAAAAAAAATGCTGATCTTTTCAAATTCTTTGTCTATTTCTCTGCAAGACACTACTTGTTACCCTTTTGAAATTCAAATCAGAATTACTGACCTTTTGCATTGGTAATCAAATATAAAAGCTTACTTCAACAAAAAGTCATCAACGTTATATAGAAATTTGTACTGACAAAATTTTTTTCACGTTTACATACACGTTTACACGTTTTTTTCACGTCAAATTCTTTGTCTATTTCTTTGCAAGACATTACTTGTTACCCTTTTGAAATTCAAATCAGAATTACTGATTTTTTGCATTGGTAATCAAATATAAAAGCTTACTTCAACAAAAAGTCATCCACGTTATATAGAAATTTGTACTGACAAATTTTTTTCATGTTTACACCTTTTAACCGTCTGATATTGTTGTAGATTTGGTTCAAAATAAGCTTTTAAATAAATATTGTTTGTTATGAATGCAGTAAATCTAAATACCATTGAACATTAATTGATAGCACTTAAAACACTTAAACTTCTTAGGATTCTGAAGAAGTAATCCTAAAATTAAAGACTTTGTAAAAAACATACAGACTCATAAACCTCATTAAGTACAGACTGTGTAATTTTTAGAATAGAATGTTTGATGTTATTTGTTTCTTTTTTAAGCATAAGCCAACTGACAGAACTTATAACAGTGTTTATCAACGATAACTCTTAAGTTCGGACTTGTTTTACATTTATTATCATTTAGATATCAATCGCTCAGATTTACGAGAAAAACTGTTTCATTTGAGTAAGAATCACATAGTCAGCCAACCTAAAATCTATTTTTAACTTCTTAAAAATTTTCAGTTTGTTGAAAAATACAATGTGGCACGCTGAGCTTTTTCTCACCAGATAGTGGCACTCTCCCTAAAAAGGTTGGCCACCCCTGATTTAAACGCACAAAAATTAAAGATTGAATAATAATATTATATCAAATTGAAGATTGTGTAGTAATGTTTATCAAAATTATCAAATTAAAGATTGTACAACAACCTTTATATTTCATTCTAGGGTCATTCCATGTGAAATCAACAAGCCTCAAAACTTGACCATCACCAATTTAAAAAAAAATTATAGGGTTGATTACCTCTATAAAGTGATACAAAAAACTGTTTTTTAAAAATTTTTTCAGCTGTTAGTTTTTTGTATGAGACCGCTTAAAAAACGCAAAAAATGGAAAAAAGTGAAATTTTGAACATACAAAGATTCAATTTTCTCAGTTTCTATTACAGCTAGAGTCTTTTGTTATATGTCATTGTAAAGCTCTTTAAACAAGATTTAAAATGATATATAATTTGACAATCTTTCGTGATGTTAATATTTCAAGGTCACCAAAAGCATTCTTTGACCTTGAATATTTCAAAAAGTGCATTTTTCAAAAATCTGAAAAAAATATATATATTACTTCCTAATGTAGTGTATATGTGGTAAAATTTGCAGAATGGGACAGCAATGGGATCTGGATGAAAAATGGAATCGACTTTTTACCCTCTTACCACTTTATTGCAATGCCTATGGCTCCTGAGGATATATAATACAGAAATATTGTAAACTGCGAAATGTTATTTACAAGTGACGGTTGGCTTATTCCACGTCTTGTTTTGAGAGATTATAAATAATTCCTTTTCCGTTTCTACTAGGGTCTAATTTCGAAATAATAGCACTTATGGGCATATTGACAACATTTTCAAAGTCTGGATAGTAGATAGAATTTGAGGGTCCATGAGGCTGCAACAGCTAAATTTTCTTCATCTGTGTCTAAGACGCACCTTAGCCACCAATATCCATTATACCTGCAGATCAAGAATCCAACCATTTCTGGGCAATCAAGATTACCTTTGACAGTTGTAGCACGTTCGATCCTTATAGTGTTGAAAATGAATATGCATTCACTTGCATCTGATTCCTGTTTAATGGCATTACACAATGAAAACTCTGAGTGCCTGGTGTTGTTCTTGCCATCATTTTTCTGGATTTCAAAGCCTCTTCTTCCATATCAAATCAATTCATTTTCAATATTGCACAAATGAACATTTTAAACAGGAAGCAGAGGCTTTGAAATCCAGAAAAATGGAAAAGTGAATGCATATTCATTTTCAACACTATAAGGATCGAACGTGCTACAACTGTCAAAGGTGATCTTGATTGCCCAGAAATGGTTGGATTCTTGATCTGCAGGTATAATGGATATTGGTGGCTAAGCTGCTTCTTAGACACAAATGAAGAAAATCAAGCTGTTGCAGCCTCATGGACCCTCAAATTCTATCTACTATTCAGATTTTGAAAATGTTGTCAATGTGCCCATAAGTGCTATTATTTCGAAAGTAGACCCTAGTAGAGACGGAAAAGGAATTATTTATAACCTCTCAAAACAAGACGTGGAATAAGCCAACCGTCACTTTGGGAGCCATAGGCATTGCAATCAAGTGGTAAGAGGGTAAAAAGTCGATTCCATTTTTCATCCAGATCCCATTGCTGTCCCATTCTGCAAATTTTACCACATATACACTACATTAGGAAGTAATATATATTTTTTTTTTCAGATTTTTGAAAAATGCACTTTTTGAAATATTCAAGGTCAAAGAATGCTTTTGGTGACCTTGAAATATTAACATCACGAAAGATTGTCAAATTATATATCATTTTAAAGCTTGTTTAAAGAGCTTTACAATGACATATAACAAAAGACTCTAGCTGTAATAGAAGCTGAGAAAATTGAATCTTTGTATGTTCAAAATTTCACTTTTTTCCATTTTTTGTCTATGTAACCTTATTTACTTTTCAACATTCTATAGTAGCCTTAATTTGCTTTTCTGCAAACGCAAAGGTATTCATTTATTCCTTACAGTTCTGTTGTTGTTAAACTCAGAAAAGAACTTTTTTTATGTTGGCAAATCACAATATAATTTTCTAAAACATTTCAACAATATAAAGTCATTGAAGCATCCTAGGATAAAGCTGATTTGGTGAAAGCTGCTTGCAAGTAATGTGAAACTAATCGGTTCGATTACCACTTTTTTGAAAATGCATAGTAGGATTAATTTAGTTTCCTTTAGCTGAATTCTGATCCCAATTTCCATGAATATAAGATCTAAAGTCTAAACTCATTAAAGGGTACTAAACCATAGTTGTTACATTAAAATTTGAAAAAGTAAACATATTTCAACATGATAAAATTCAGTAACATCATATATTATTTCTCAATGCTTTTTTTTTTTTTGGTGGGGTGGCAGGGGGATATATGCCATAACTTCCTTAACTCTTTATCAAATTCAAAAAAACATTATGTAGTAAACTTATCTATGAAAAGTAAATTTAAGTTAAATGTTTTTTTTTTTTTCATTCCACCTCAATTATTTTGTTATTTTTTTCCCTTTTTGTTCGAAAATTAGCTTCTACTTTCCAATACTTTACTATTTTCCAATTCCTTATTTCCTACTTTTTTTCTGATTAAACTCACTTCAAGGTCTGAAAAGAAAGAGATGGATGATGAATTATTTATAACTAGCTGACCCGGCCACGCGTTGCTGTGGCTAAGGTATGGGTTAAACTATGATGTTTTAATAGAAACGAAAAACTTTATTACCATTATAGAGATCAACTTTATATAAATATGAATTTGAGGTCAAAATATGAAAACAATCGAACAAAAATTTCCTAAGTTTGCTAGAAACAAAAAATCAACAAAAAATGTAGCATTTTAGTGCTTAGAAATATTATATTCAAGCTTGTAACAATTGAGTTAATTAAAAATTTGCTAATTGCTATTGTAACATTTTATTTTTTAATGTAACATTTTATTTTTAATAATGCAGGTAGGGTAGATAATTAACCGATATTATTTGTTATTTTTTGAATTATAAGCACTTTTAATTTCAGTTTAACTCAACACTAATCGGTGCACAATATTCTTTGTTAATAGGTCTCTTGTAAACAAAAATAGATTGGACGGTTTTTCCACACGGGAGCAAGCGACCTATAGTTGCCCATGGGAAAAACATGGATTTTCTAAATCTAAACCGCAAATTGACATTGTTTGTCCTTGGGACTTATTAATGGACATGGCGAAAGCTAAACAAATGGGAAAATAGCCTTTTGAAGGGTATTGAGGATTCTGACGGTGTCATTGGGATACGTGGCAACAGAACTACTTCATCTTTAAACTTGTCAGTCAAAATGATTGCCTCGATAATGTTCCTGGTGATTTTTTTTAATAACTAAACGCGTACCATTGCATAATCTCTGTGGATTTAAATTACGTAGAAGAACTATGGGTGAACGAATTTTTAACTGCAGATTATGTGGTGGCATTCCGAATTTTAGCCAAGAATACAGAAAAGCTGGTAGCTAAATAGATAATTTGCAATAAAAAATATATTGCAGTCCTAAATTGAGATAAAAACTATCCTATCATTTAAGTTGGACCAAACTGAAACTGCGTGCAAAATTTGGTTGAAATTGGTTCAGTAGCTGAGGAGTACATTGGACACAAACACAGGGACACGTAATTTTTATATATTATAAGAAAGATTACCTGTTATAAGAAAGATTACCTGTTTACTGCGCTCCAGAAGCTGCCAGAGCGTGTGCTTTATGTCGCTCAGCCATGGAGGTGTCAAAAAAGGCTAAGCCAAGAACACAGAAAAGCTGGTAGCTAAATACATAATTTGCAATAAAAAATATATTGCGGTCCTAAATTGAGATTAAAACTATCCTATCATTTAAGTTGGACCAAACTGAAACTGCGTGTAAAATTTGGTTAAAATCGGTTCAGTAGCTGAGGAGTCCATTGGCCACAAACACAGGGACACGTAATTTTTATATATTAAGATTGAAACTAGTCGGAAATGTTTTGATTATTTCTGTACTTGTACTTATTATAAGTCCTACTATACTGTCATTATATTAAAATGGCACTGACTCTTTGTTTAAATTTTTGAAATCTTAAGCTTTTTATCTTTTGCAGAGTACTTTAACTCACGAGAGCTCGCGTGGGGTCGAAAACGACCCCAGCCGTTTTTGTTTCAATTTCCAGGAATTTCATGGCCAGATAAGGAAACCATCATTTTGGTAGCTGCAATTGTGTCCTTGATTGATGGGCGGGTGTGGTTGGAATTTTCTGAAACCCTTTTCATTCTTGTAAACAAGGGGGTGTGTTAAGAGATACTGGGGTCGTTTTCGACCCTGCGCAAACTCAAGAGTTAATGATAGTATATTGTAATTTTCTGATTAAAAAAAATTTTTTTTACAGAGTGATGTTAAAACAAGAAAGAGAAAATCGTCTGAAAAGGATGCAGCTGGTAAATACATTTTGCATTTTGGTTCTCCAAAGTATTAGTAATTTTTCAGTTGATACTATTACGTCAAAGAAGTGCAATATTAAATTATTTTCATTAATATTTATTAAGTTCTGGTTGGTTAAAGAATAAATTGTGTACTGGAATACTCTAAATAAAAAACACGTGGGTTTAATCCAGTGAAATTTCTGTATGTCAAATGTCTCTAAGAACAACATTCCTGTGGAGCGGAGATCAACTTCTGATTTAGATGATAGTACAGTAACCCCTCGTTATATCGCGCTTTTCGGGGGACAAAGAAAAAGAGCGATATATCCGAAAGCGCGATATAACCGAGGTTAAAAAATAGTTCTTTTCTTTTCTACGGCCCTGGTAGGAAGTAGTTTCCAATTTAAGCTGAAATATTTTGCTGGTATGCACGTTTGTGTGACAGGAATTGCCGCTGTTTTCCCAGGGAATTCAGAAGAATAGAAGAATCTTCGTTTTGTTCATTGACAAAATAAAGAAGAAAGAGTTTTTCTGACTATTACCACATGTTTTCATAAATGGTTTCAAACTTAAAGCAAGTTTTTTTTTTTTAAATAAGCTTTGATATTTCGGGAGACACAATAAAAGAGTGATATATCCGAATGAGCCATATAACGAGTCGCGATATAACGAGGGTCTACTGTATTTATAAATAGTCTTGTTTTAGCTTTTAAATAGACAGTTAAGATATCTAAGGCAAGGGATTATTATTGTCTCTATTCAAGTATCTTTTATTATGTTGATGTATAAATATGTATTCATTCAGCTTATACTCTTATTTTTAATTCTTTTAGTTGAAAAAGTTTCTGGTGAATGTGTACAAGATGTAGTGCTGTAAGTATCTATTCTTTAATATTTTTTATTTGTAACATTTTTCTGCACAGTGCATAAATAGGGAAAATAAGATTGCCTAATCTGTAAATCAAAGTTTGAAAAGACTGCTTTTTATTTTTCACGAGTGAGGAGAAAAAAAACTTTCGTTGCTCAAAAAGAAACTTGCATTGTAGCTATTTCGCTTAAGTCTGGTCGCGTTGTAGCGGGCATTGACTGTACTTCCAGGAGTTACTTTTATAATTAGAAAAAGAGTTCTTAATACAAAGCATGGTTTTTGGTTTGATAACTAACTTTTTTCAAAATATGTATATTATATAGTGAAATTAGATGTACTTTGGTTTCTATAAGTAATTTATTTTTTCTCATAATTTACCTTTTGAATATTTTGTCAAAAGTATGGTAAATGTTCTGTGGGGAGAAGGAAGAAGAATGTTGACGTAACCATTTTTCAGAAACTAGCTGTCTGGTCACAGTGGTAGGGGACTTAATGCGGCTTAAGGGGGAACTTTAACTCCCCCCCTTAATAATTTGTGCATTTGTGTCTTTTTTAGGGCGCATGCTTTACCGGAAAAGTTTTTTTTTTTTTTTTTGTTTAAGGAGTTTCAATAAACTGAAGTTTTTGGATTATTTGTAAGTCTACTTCAAGCGCAAATATGAAGGCTAAGACCCTATTTTTTGTACTAAAAGATGTTCTTGTACATCTAGACGCCTTTTTTAGATTAAGGTGCACTGCTATGACAGTGCATCAAATATGAAGGGGAAGTTTGGTATACTTAAAAAGTTGGTTTCAAATTCACTGCAGTTAACAACATAGGTCCAGCGCATGGCTCACCATAAAATAGCTGTAAAATTGTCCCTTTAGATTCGCGAGATAGTCTCTCTGGTGTGTTAAGTTTCATACTAATTTTTAGACTCTTTTACCTTGAAGACGCTGTGTTACATTTTACTGGTATGTGTGAATTATACAGACAAAAAAATGTGTAAAATAGCATTTTCAAGCTCTGGCGCAACCACATTAAGGAGGCACAGAACCTGTGCTATCCTCTTCTCCCCAAAATGTCGAGTTGATTGCTTCAAAAAATATGATCTTTAATGTTGAAGAGAAGAAAATAAAGTTTTGGGAAAGCAGTGATTTTAATGAGAGTGAAACAATGTTGGGTGAAAATATTAATTAATTTTAATAAGAAATCTTTAAATTGTAAATTTTCCATAATTACGACTTATTCATTGACTAATTGCTCCTCTTCCTTCCCCTGTTCTATTTCTTTTAATTTTTGTTCTTTTATATGGCCTGTCTGAAAAGAAAAGTCTTCAAAATGCTACGGTTCTGAAGCTCTCCTCTCCCCATTGCCATTTTTTTTTAAATTTCTTTCTTTACTTAGAAGCTAATCAGCTTCACATGCATAGAGGACTGCATCTTATGCGCTTCGTTATCGGAAAAAAACGCAGGAAAATTTTTACAATAGGGTTGAAGGAAATACCATCCGGGGTAAAGTAGGAATCGAGCTCATGGCCTCTGGCTTAGAAAACGCAACTTCTACACACAGAGCCACTGAGGCCCCCACAAGCAAAATGATTGCAGATTTCGTTTCCAGAGCTTCAGTTTTACAAAATTTCATGGGGAGAACCAACAAACACCTAAGAACATCAAAAATTATTTAATATGGTGTCAATTTCTAGAAATTTGTTTGTACCTTTATATTACCAAATATGGTCTTAAAATTATATTTTTTATAGTTCAGAAAATATTCAAGAAATTATCACATTGAACCACTTTCCTTGCATAGCATCAAAGATCGTCAAAAATTGGCTGTCTAAAACTACACTTAAGGAAAATTTAATCTATGTAGCATCTTAACACCTTCTCTTCATATCATAGAATAATGCTTAAATTTAAACACATTTAATTTTTTGGAAAATTTTCCAGTTGAGAGCTTCAGAGCCCCATTCCCGTAACACTTTCAACATTTGTCTACAATTGCACTTTTGGAACTTAAGTCTTGAAAAGTTGAAGGCGGAGTATGAGTCCTTTTAGATCTCTTTTCCGAAAAATCGATCGAAGACTCCCTGAGCTCCATCCCTTACCCTCACTTCAGAAAACATGACTTATAATCGCGTTTTTAAAACTTCAATTTGCAAAATTTTCTGCTGTGTCCTTCTTGAATCTTCTCCCATTACCCCAAAGACCATAAAAAAGTTTTTCAAACTGCAGTTTCAAAAATTTTCTGGGGGATTAATCTATTCTTCATTAAATTTATCATCAAAAATAAAAATATTAAAGTTTTGAAATTGATTGGAAACAATTAGCTAACTTTTCTAATGGGCTTCGATCCAAACTTATCCAAAAATTTAACTTCAAATGAATTCAAGCATCTAAAATGTTAGAAATAATGCAATTAGTATAATTTGTCCTTGGTCTATTATTCCAATCGTGTATTTATAACTTTTGCTCTGGATGATAATGATAGTTTGACATATTTCACCTGACAAGATATAAACAATGGTTACCTTCATTGAAATTTTATGTGTTTTGAACAAAGGCTCACCTAATATAATCATATAAAGAATAAAATTGCCCAATTATGTTAAAAGTAGCTTGTTACAAGTAAGGATGGTAATGGCAACATAAATTATTTTTTCTATTTACTTTAACTTTAAATACACCTAATTAGAAGGCATATAAATTTATACTCACAAAATACTTATTTTTTTAACAACGTTATGAAGGCAAAAAGAAATAATAAAACTTATAAAAGGTTACTATGAACCTGGGGGAAGAAATTGCACCTTCTAGAAAATTGCCCATGTGCAATCCACCTCCTCCCCCTCACCAATGGACTTACTGCTACAGAATTATTTTTTACTCATTTATTGCTTTAAACTTTTCTTATGTTCAACAAATTGATATTTGGCCTGATACAAAACTCGAGCTTCTGTTAAAAAATGCTAGTTGATCTTATATAAAATATATAGTTTTGCTGTGTAATTAACATTTTTCTGAAACAAAGCTAATACAAAAATAGATTGCGGTGAAAAGTATTTCTGCGTTTTTTTTTTTTTCATTTCTAAGTTTCAGAACCATGCTCTGTACTATTAATATTTGAAATTATCAATATTATCCTTTGTTTAAAATTTGTATGCAACTTTTAATTTTACAGAGATTCTGCTGATGATGACACACTTCCAAGTGCCAAGAAAGTGCATTTTCAACCTGAAAATGCGGAAGAGTTTCCCAGTTTGGAAAATCTTCTTGAAGAATCTATACTATCAGCAAAAGAGGATGTTCTTGAATCTGAGAAGAGGGAAAAAGAAAGTGCACCGGTTACATTGCCTGAGAAAAGAGATATCATTGTTAAAAAATACTCCAGAACCAAGTATTTCTCCAAAACTAGCGAAAATTTATTTCAGATGTTAAAAGGTAGCAGTGAAGATAAGAAATCAACAAGCTTGGAAGAAACGACAAGCAAAGGAAATACTCTTTCTAGCATCAACAGTTCAGAAGCTCCTGCTTGTTCACCAAAGCAGCAAGTAAAAAATTTTGTTATTAAAAGAAAACTAAAATCTAATTTGAGAGATTTGAAGCTCAAAGATAGAACAAATATAAAAAATGCAATTAATACTTTGAGAAGTAAGAGTAATAAAGTTGATTTGCTGAAAAAAAAGAACATAGTCGAAGTTAGTGATTTGACTGACGTTCAAAAGGTTAAAGAAAATGAAAATTCCATTTTATTCCAAAATGCTTCTAGCACACCAAAAACTGCTTTATCTGCAAGAAAGAGAGGTAGGCCAAGGAAGATAAGGAAGGAATCTCCATCAGAAGAGGGGAATCTGAATCAAGTATCCAAGGAGAAAGAAGTTTCCAATCCTAATAAAATGGACATTGAGGTCACCGAGACTAACGCTTTGCAGAACCAATGTTATAATTTAAATGAAATTTCTATATCTGATTCATCTATTTTGGATCATGATCAAATAAAAAAAAGCGGTGTAAAGGTTTTGTTACAAGATGTTTGTTTACCAGATACGGCTGTGTCTGTTTACTCAATTACAAGCCCTCCTGCCAACAAATCTGTATCCTTGCATAAATCTCCTGGATGGTCAAGAGTGAAACAAGATGGCAAAGATTTTCGGGTGAAAACATTCTCAGCCCTTGATGTGGCAAAAAATTCTCCTGGTTTGATTTCAAATGAAATGCCAGATTGTGTTGAAAATGACTCAACAAAAGGTCCTAAACCCAAGTTTGTTCCGATTTCTCATGATTTGAGGTCTGAAGTTAGCCCAAAAGAGTTGGACAAACATCTTGATTCTTCTTCTGAACAGAAAAAAGATCAAAGTGTTTGTGAAGGAGTTATTAAGAAGCAAAACGAAAATCATTCTATTTCAGAAACACTTTCCGAAAATGAAAGGCACTCTGAAGATGGCTCTAATTCCGTTGAATGTTGCAACTCTTCTAGGTCAAAAAAAAGCATTGATGGTTCTTCTGATGAGTGTAATAAACAAAATGTTCATTCCAATCAGTCTGTGCCATCAATTATGCAGTGCTCGGTAAAATTAATAAAATGGAAAATTGACAGTCGGTCAAAAAGTGATCATATGTGTGAAGATAACTTGGCTCATGATTTGCAAAGCAGTAGGATAGTCAATGAAACCCCTTTAGTTTTGCCTCATTCAAAAGCTGATGAAATGCCAAATGAAACTGAAACTTCTCCCACCAGAATTGTTTTTGATGAACTAAATATACAAGAAACTGAACATGTAAACCAGAATCTACCTGAAAGTCGAGAACAGCTTGTAAATTACGAATCCAGTTCAAATGATGAGCACTTGCAAATGGTTACTGAGTTGGAACAACCAATGGAAAAAGAGAACAAAGCTAATTTAATGCCTGTTTCAGAACAAGTAAACTGTGGAGACTATGTATTGGCACCAAGGATGGATGCTGAAATTGATGATGTGATGGATGACTTAGAATTTGCTGAGAGCATTCATTCAATCATAAGAAATGAAGCTCCAAATCAACATTCTGATCCTATTGTGGAACCGAAACAGTCTACAACGATAACAAACTTCCACACTTTCACTAATAAAAATGACATTTCAGATGTTCAAACTTCTGGTTTGACTAAGAAGGACGAAATTAGAGCCTGTGAAATCACTTTAAGCCCGGCTTTTACTAATAAGTGTGATGATGATGTTAAGTTCTTGGAACATTCTCAACAAACTTCTCAAGGTCTTTTCAACTATAATGTGGGCAAAAATTTTGATGTATATAATGGTGTTGCTCAAAACCCTTTTTCAAAGCATTCTGAAAAAAAATGTCACAGCACCGATTTTAAATATCCTGCTTTTCCAAACAGAAATCCTTACATTTGTACTGTTACAAATGTGCAAGATGAAAGGCCCGTTTCTAAGCCACAAAAGACAAAAGTTATGAAAAGAACGTGTTTTACTCTAGAAGAAATTCAAGATAGCTTTTTAAAGAGCAGTTTATCCGGCCAAACCGAAACTATTTGCTCTATTCCGTTTTTAGCTGGTGAATTTAAACTTAATATTTCTGTTGCTGAAGAAACATTAAACGTTTCTGTAGTTAAAGTGATTGATGAAGCAAGTGAAAATGGCTCACTAACTAATAAGAATCTTGTCTCAGAAAAGGGCATTCAAACCTCTGCATATAATTCACCTGCCTCTTCTCAGGCATCAATTATTCCATCTTCTAATGTTGAGTCAGAAACATCATTGCTTGAAAATTCAGACAAAGTAGATCTGGAGAAAGAAGACACTGAGCCATTTCCTTATCTAAGTGAAAAATCATTGGAGAATCATTGTGTCAACTCATTACTCTTGACTGTCACTAAAGCAGAAGAAGTGAATGAAGTAACAGAAAGCAATTTTTGTAGGAGTGCTCTGAATGACATCCCACACGATGAAAACTCTGCTGACACCAAGTTGAATAATTCAAACCCTGATTGCTTTCAAGATGCTGATCACATGCATTTAAATGCAAATGTGGCAGATATTCCTGAACAATGTGCTTTAAATAAACTGCAATCAAATAATAAAATGATTGAAAACAATGTTAGTGGTGATAAATTTTCAGAAAGTAAAGTTTCATCTAGCAGTAATATTCAGAATAAAGAATCAAATAAGTATGTAGGTGAAAATGTTCAGAGCAGCCCTACAATGTATGAGAAAACCAAGCCAAGCTTAGAAAAATGCACTAGTGAAGAACAGTTGAGTACTACGGGCGAATCTTCTGATGAATATGATCCATTTGAAGTAATTTAGACACTTTTAGAGTACCAGCATGTGTACAAATTAGTGATGATTCTGATAACCAGATATCTGATCCAGATATGGCATATGCATCTAAATTAGTTGCTCCTTTGATGAACTTGGGTAAAAAGAAACGTATGTTGGAGAAAAAAGGAACTCCTGTAAAGGATGGGAGCCCTCTAGCATACCATTCTGAAAACTCAAATGTTAAATCATCTATATTTTCAAAAGACAATTCTATTACGGATTCAAATGCAGCAACTGGTAAAAAACAAAGTAGACTGTCACTAAAGTCAAAAAATAGTCACAAAAAATTTAAACGTATTCAAAATTGTGAATCTAGTGATGAATCAGAATCCGAAGAGTTGTCTGTAAAAGATCACTCAATGAGAAAGGATCTATCGAGTGCCCAACATCAAACTACATCCTTTCAATCTCCTAAATCTAGTCTTCTAAATATTCAACAAAGTCTGCCAAAGAATAGTGAAGCAAACTTTACGAGAGATGTCCCAGATCACCAAGATGCTGGTAATTATTATTTGTTATTTCTTTTTTTTTTGTAATTTTCTGCAGGTTACATTTTTACCATGCACCTGCACTTCATTAGGCAGAAACTGTATTGGTTAACATATTCTAAACTACAAAGCGGTCCAAAAAAAAACTTCCCTGAAGCCCTAACTAATCGAACCAAAATCTTGCATGTGGTTGTTTGAAGATATTTATTTCCTCAAGATTTTTATTTTTTTATACCAGGTAGAGCTCACAGTTATGGTTACAAAGAGAGAATTTTAAAATTTTCGAATGGCAGCACCCATTTTTTCCTCATGCAAATTGATTAGGGTATTAAGAAGCCACATATGACTTTAGAACCAGTAAGCCTGTGCTGAAAAATGTGTATTACTAAATTGTAATGCTTCAAACTTTTTTTATAAAATTAATAAAAACTCTAATTTTTTAAAAAATGGATGAGTGAAAAATTAATAAAAAGTGAATTAAGAAAGGTTTCATTGAAGCAATTGCAAATTAACATAACATAAAGAAACTTAACTTAAATTGATCCAGTTACTGCTTGTTTGTGTTCCGGGAGCAAAAAATTTACGAATTTGACCCCCTTATCCCTTCCTTCCCATGCTCTCTCCTTTGTTTCTATGACAAGGTGGAAAGTTTGTTTTTAATCTGCCATGAGAATAAGACCACAGTTCAGTTTTGTGTGAGTAATAAATACATAACTCATTTTTGAACTCTCACTTTTAAATTACATGTTTTTATCATTGAAGCATTTCACTGAGATTCTTGTAATAGATTCAAATTGTCAATTCAAAAATATTTCTCTTGTATGTGAACTTTGGAATAGAACTTAAATTTGTTCTCAAATTGTAAAAAGTATGTGGGTATATATATTTTTTCTTCATTTCTTTAGCTGAAACCTTGTTGACAGCACCAAATGAAACCGTGGATGAACACAGTACTTTGAACAGCATTCTATCTGATGAAATAAAAGATGCGGTAAGTATCTTCCATTAAAATGTATTTTTTTAAACATTTAAATTTTGACAGATTTTTTTGATTTAAATCGGATTTTTTTGATTTTTTAAAAAAAAGTTAGAAACTTCAGTTATTAATTAATTTCTAGGTTATAGTGAAGGACTGGGAGAGAAGTCGGACTTAAAAAAAATGAAAAAATGCTTTTCACCATTAAGGAACCCAGGAAAAAGTGTTAGGAGCCAATCAGAAAATAATCCTGTCTGCTAGCCAGGATAAAAATCAAATGGGGCACAAAGCTCAACCTAATCCTCACTTCATTCAGCCCCCCTCTTTATTTTGCTTTTGTTTTGTAAAGACAGAATCAAATTCCATTTCATCCACTAATAAGGACTGCCCCCCCCCCACCCCCCAAGTTGGTAATCCAAGACAGAAAATTCATCTTCTGTCTGGTTGTTTTTGTTTTTTCTTTTACTGAAAGTATATCACACACATCCTATCATGTCCCTTCCCCCTCAATTCACTCTTTGCAACACCTGCCCTGCAGCTGCACATATTTTCTTTATTTTCCATATTAGACAAAACAAATAACACTATTTGTGCATTCATATTATTTGGACTGCAACCTTCCACTATCTGTGGAGGGGGGTGAGTAGGATTACTTTTCCATTTATTAGATGGAAATCAAAGCTCTAAAAGAAAATGTCAAAAATAATGAAATTGGGATTGTCCAAGAGAATTTTACAAGGATTAAAATAAAAAGTGATTTAAATCAATGATTTGTTTAAAAAAATCAATTGATTTAAATCGCGATTTAAATCAGATTTAAATCAATTGATTTAAATCATTGACACCCTGATTGAAGCTAATCGTATTTCTTTTTCAATTGAACCATTTGATGAAAAGTGCCCCCCTTCTCCCCTCTTTCTCCCTGTGTGTGTATATGTCACATCCTGATATCAGTTTTTTTAGTAGGCTTGCACCCCAGACCGCCTGACATGAGCTCGCGGACCCTTGGGTGTCCGCAAACCACACTTTGGGATACACTGCTCTAAGCTCTAAATAAGATGTGAACAATTTCCCCATAAAATGTTTGAGTCTTCTCCCATGCAGGGCAAGTGCCATGGCTGGAACAGTTAAAACTCCTCCATAAAATTTTAATGGCATGGAAGATTTCCAGAAAAAATATTGAAATATCAGCATTTTCTCCATGATGGACGTATTTCATAAGATACGTTCGTTACGGAGCCAAAATACCACCACTTAAATACTGTTTCTGGAAATCTTCAAAATTTAACTGTATTTTATAGAAGTAGAGTCCATGTTCTTCCAAAATTCATGCAGCGAAACAAGGACTAAACATTTGAAGTTAAAAATCAACGGAAATAAAGCACAAATAAGGTAGAAAGTTCAGCAAATAGCTATTTCAAGGCTACAATGGAGCCCCTTCCTCAGTTCAAGAAGCTCAGCAAGCATGAAAGCTGTAATGTTTGCTGAGCTTCTTTCACTGAGGAAGAGGCTCCATTGTAGCCTTGAAATAGCTGTTTGCTGTACTTTCTATCTTATTTGTGCTTTATTTACGTTGATTTTAACTTCAAATATACTTCAGCAGAAAGCTTATTTTGACCATTTTTCATTTAAGGACTAAACATATTTGGAGTCCCTGCAGTCTGTTTTGTGCAGCAATCAATGCTATTTTTTAAAAATGGAATTGCCCTTACGCATGCTTCAAACTGTGAACACTTCTATATTTATTTCATCGACCTATATAAGTGGAAGGTTCCACCATTGAGTAGTGCCCAAGTAAAAATTACTTTCACCGGGAAGGCAATTTTTTAATTAGTTAGTATTTTGCTATTGTTTATGTTCATAATATTTTTCTTGTGTTCTCAATTGCTAATGTGTTTGTAGGATCCTAATCAAATAGTAATGGAGATTGAAGATTTGGACAGCAAAATTAAAATGTTAGAAGCAAAATTGAAGCAATGTGGTAATCATCAGTATTTTTATACTTTACTCCTACTTGTAAATTTAGTTAATGTTATATAGGATAAAATGTGGATATAAAGTGGAATAATATTTTCCTTTTGCAATTAGGTAACTGTGTCATTCCATGTCAAGTGATCCAACTTTTTTACCTTACATTTTTGTATTTCTTTCAAATTTGGCTCATCAATTGTACCCCTTGAGGTAATCAAAAGTCTCAATTTTTAGATTTTTATCTCTATTATTTTTTGATTTATGAGACTTTGAACTTTGGAAAAACACTCGTTTTTCCATGGATAAGGGAAGATAAAAGGGACCATAACTTGGCACCAAATATAGATAGAACGATTTGGTAAGTGGCATTTTAAAGTACGTTAGTTGCCGCTTAATCTGATATGCAACATGACTAATTTGATAAAAATTTTCTTTTTCAAAAATGAAATTTAAATTTCAAATTTAAATTTCTCAAAAAACATATAATGAATTTTTTTCAAAAAATTCTTGTGTATTTTATCTATGTTTGTACAAATTTTTAGATTGGGATCTCAATGGGATCATATTTTTTTGAATTTTTGAATCAAAACTGTATAGGAAAAAAATGATATTTTTTAGATTCTATTTATTTAAATACTAAGTTATCTTGCTTGTGATTGTCTAAAACAGTGGTTCTCAACCTTTTCACGGCTAACGCCCCCTTTAGGAGTGAAAATTTTTCCAACGCCCCCCCCTGCCCACCCCCCCAATATGTTAAAAGTGAGGGGGTTTGCAAAAAAGAGGTAAAAACTTTTTAAAAATTTCCTTCCAGAATTTTACAAAACAGTTAAACAACATATCGCGCCCTTGCTACAAAGTGCCACAACTCAAAAATTGTAATTTTTGAGTTATGACCGTCATTAGACGTAGCTTACACGTCTCTACCAATCTTCAAAAGAGCCAGAAGTTTCATTGAAAAATCAGCCGCCAAAGGGCAGTTATGGCGTTTTGTTGTTATCAAGATGCATAGGACCCCTTCCACTGAAATGCCACATCTTGAGTTGTCGTCCAGCCGTCGTAGAGTAACGTGCGTAACAAACGATCATAGTTTGAGATGTACCGTAAAATGGGGTGTATAGGAACAGCGGGGTCAATCGGAACAAAACTTCCCAACCGTACAAAGAAATTCTTCATAAATATACTATTTGGTATTTTTCGCCATGAATTTTTTTTTAGAAAGGTAAGATCATAGGAAGTAGGAAAAAAATACTTTTGTCAATCTGGCAACGCTACTGGCTTCTAAAGAGGGCTGCACGTTGAATGCTAGAAAGAATCACATTTTCATAGACTGCAAAACTTCATATGCAAGAACAAACCTTCTTATATTTAAAAACTATGAGTGGTATGTTTCAATTATACATGTATCTGAACAACAGAATACCACATTAGAATTTACATTTTTTATAAATTGTGTCATAAAAGTGAAGAATTCCGAAAAATGCTATGGGAAAAAAATTTGCGGGGTGAATCGGAACACTTAGTTCTGTTGTTCCAATTCAAACTTATTTGAAGGAAATTGTTTGAAAAATCAAGATTCTAACCCCAATTCTTCTAATCAAGACAGGGACAAGGATTTATTACTGTTTATCCCTTCTCGTGAGCAACTAGATCTTAGAATGACAAAAGTTACAGATTTCAAAAGATTTTTTCTCCAGGAGACTTTTTTTTACTTAAAATAAAAGGGAGAAAGTCACATAGACTTTGTGTAGTAAACGTCCAGCACACAGACAGTGATGAATAAGCGAAAAAATCTTTCAGGACAATCCCCGAAACCCAGAAATTTCAAAAAACTAAAGAAAAGGCAGAGTTCATCCCAGGAGATGTTATGAAAAAACTTAAGCCAAGTCACAATTGCTAGTTTTAAGGACAAGTACATATTTGTGGACGACATGAGTGACTTCCATTCATGTTAAATCTTTGCATTTCAATTCAAAAGCTTTTCTTAAAATTACTTTTCATTTTTCATAAGTTCAAAATTATTTTGAATTTTCACAAATTATAAACGTTTACTGGTACTGAAATTATACATTTATTTGACAGTAATTATCTGTTCTTATTCTCCCCCATCAATATTACTCATGTTTGTGAGACCTATTACAGATTAAATTGAAAAAAATAAAAATTTTAACAAGTGTTCCGATTGACCCCTATTAGCGGGGTGATTCGGAACACCTATAATTTGCTATATATTTTAATAATAATTGCTCAAAATCTTTTGTCTTTGCTAAAAGTAAAGCAAGACCGAAGTTTTTACCCAAAAAATCAAATTAAAAAAAAATCTTTTAACTGCTTTTTTTACAATCAAAGCTGAAAAGTGTTCCGATTAACCCCATTTTACGGTATCGGTCTTCATATTGACAAATTCAAAAATACTAAAATGTGCCTAGTCAGCCCGCGAACTTTTTTTTTGCAATTCCTGGAAAACGTAGTTTTTTGAGTTGTGGCACTTTTGTAGCAAGGGTGCGATATATTTTTCTTCGGTAGACATTATTATATGACGATTTTATTAATATTATATGACGAATTTAAAAATTAAAAAGAATCAAGGCTTAAAAAATATTCTATTTTCAAAAGAATAGCAAAATAAAATGAAATATAATAAAAATAAACAAGCAAAAAGTAATTTTCTCTCAAAATATGAAGAAAACAAAGAGATGAAATAAAAATAAACACGCAAAGCATTTTTTTAATCATTCAAAATATGAAAGGAACACTCAGAAATATGTGTTAGTGAGATAGTTGTGCTTGGTGATTCAAAGTCAGTTTCCTCAGTCGGCATAATATTTTTTATAAGGTGAAGGCGCAAGTTACACACCTCTTGGGACGATTTGGAGTCAATTTTTCTTTTTTGTAACAAGGTCGGTGACAACACTGAATCCTCGTTCGACGAAGTAGGAAGAGGGGAAGGTAATTAAAAAAAAATTAACGATAACCCACTGTACTAATGTTTCCTTGCAGCCAAAATCCTGCAACATTGTTAGCATTCTGGAAACACGCTTTCAAAGTTTCATTGGTTGAAAGTTCAACCAATTCTTCCTAATACTGAACAACTGGTATCTCGATGTTTTCAAAAGGGCTGATGACCTACTGAGGAACGTTCAGAGAAAAAATATCCTCAAAGCGCTTAGAGAAGTCTTTGTGCAATGACTGAAGATGTCTGCAATAAACGCGAGCATCATCAAAGGAGATTTCACTAAAAATAAACAATGAAAGTAAATGAATGAAATGAACAAAAGCCTGAGTAAAAATACTGAAGTCAAACCAAACAGTCAAACTGGGCGAGCACTTTAAGCATTGCAATACAGTTGCCAGGTAAAAATTTAGGAAAATAACCAAACCAAGGAAAACCAACTTGCACGAATACTCGCTCCCATAGAAATACTTTGAATATCTTTGGGGGAGACTTACTTTCTCATAGGAGTACTAAGCTAACTTCAGAAAACATGGTGAAAGAAAATTGCAGAAGTAAAAGAAAAAACAAAGAGCACAATCGATGACGTTTAATGTTCTGCCTAAAAAGCTACTTGTGGGAAACACTCGAATGCAATTGTGAATATTGTTCGCGCAGTATTTTGAATCCTCCATTTAATTTTGGCAATAAACATTAAAATCTGGTATTCTAAAACTTGAGAACTTAATGGAACCATTTTCACCTACATATGAAGGGA
>JAXGGA010011015.1:0-44274 GCA_038373865.1 Uloborus plumipes
CATCCGTGGGCAAAGAGTAATTGATTTTTGTACAAAAGCAAGGCCTTTAAAATTATTTTCAATTCCCACTCCTAATTGTGCTTTTACGAATAGTAAAACTTAGCAGTTGTGATTATCATTCCTTTTCTGTATTTTCCACTGTTGTCTTGAAAAAACTTCAATATGTTTAATTTTATATGCGTTTCGGCCAGCGTGATGTATTTTAGTATGAGTGAGGTACCTCGGGGTTGGTTACTTAAAATTTTTAATTCGGTATTAGTTCTAGTACATAGTTTTTCTGTTCCAAAAATAGCAGAGGAGTATGCAAGAGAAACGGTCTAAAATAAGCTAGATGTTGTCAGACTTGATGATGAAATTTACTATCGTCTTGCTAAATTTGGGGATAAAAATAAGGCGTCGATTTCCTGCCGAACCCAAATCCAAGTCAAACATTCGGCGAAATATGGCGCGGCGCGTTACCAGTCAACACTTTCTGTAAAACGGTCTTTCTTGCCTTTCTTCCATTCATACCATGAAGCCACCCAACAGACAGAGGCATTTCATCCTTCGCAAATGAATAATTATTTTTCTATACCTTTTAACAGATAATTAATGATTTGAGCACAGTTAAATGACATAGCAGTCTGAACAGTAGGGGAGATTGGAAGTACTTGATTCTCACTTCAGTTTTAAAATTTTTTCTCTTCCAAAAATTATCCTTATTTAAAACGTTTTGACATGAACGAACAATGGTAATTATTTCCTATACTTGACTATATTTTTTTACTTAATCGTAAACAGAAAATTTTGGTAAACTATTTTTTTTTTCAATACATAAAAAAAAGAGCATGTATCCCCTCACAAAGGAAAACATGATTCCTTCTTGAATGATACTTGATCCCAGTGAGAAATTACATAGACTTTTCCTTAGACTCATAGATTTTAGTTTTTTTTATAATATTTCTAAAAAATAATAATATTTTTCTTTTTCTTAAATGTTAATAATAATCTGTATAAATAAAACGAAGAATGTATAGATGTGTGTGTGTGTATGTTCCCGGTACATGTACATATCCCCAGTTTACATCGGATGCGGACCAAATTCGGCAGGGAGGTACTTGACCAAACGGGAAGGGTCGTAGGGGTGTTTTTGAACTCCAAAAAAGTACCCATCCATTCAAATTTCAATTTAAGGACTCGAAAATAGCTTAAAATAACTCCTTCTACCCCAAATAATTATCGAATCTTCTCAATTTTGGTCTTATTGGAAAGCTCACGAAAAACACCTTTTAGGGCAGCGTTTTCCAGCCTGTGGTAAGCGTACCAGTGGTGGTACTCATTACTCAACTTACTGGTGATTGGTGGTACGCGAAAAAAATAAATTTTGGCGGACATGAAAGAATTAATAAATAAATGTACATCAAATAAAGTTTTTCCCCTGTAATTTATAAAAATTATTTTAATTAATAATATCATACAGTTAACGTGGTAATATGGTTCTGTTGTTAGAAGTAAGCGTTTTCCTTAATAACCTATCCCAATTGAAAAAGATAAATTTATCTTTTCACTTGTGAAGAGAAAATGTATTGGATTTCTGGGAGAGGTTTTAACCCCAAACCAGCGGAGCTTTAACCCCCCGTGACTGCATGCAGTAAACTCCCGATCATCAGAGGAATAGGTTAGTACGGTAACCATGAATAAGCGAATACCGCTGAAGCGAATCCGGAAAACAGGTAAAAAACGACAATAGTGGACGCAATAGCTAAAAAAGGTCAATAACACAATACATACATTAAAATTATAATTAAAAACAAAAGCATTGTATTTAGAAAATATCTTTAAAAGCTAAAAACGACCAATAACGCACTCGCATTTTTCTGCATTTGGTTAAGCATCACCGTAAAAAAAAAAGCAATATAAGGAAAGATCCGCGGATAATCCGAACAACCGATAATCCGACCGCGGATAATCAGGAGATTATTTTAGAGTGACAGGAGTAAATGTTTCGAAATACAAGTCTCCAAAACATAGTTTTAGGTCATTGTTGGTCACTTCAGGGGGGTGGGCTTAACCCCCCCCCCCTGGATCCACGCTTAGCCTACTCCATTACCGAAAAGCATTTCTGTTTAGAGCTCGACTTGAGCTTAATCCGTCACAGATGGCCTCTTGCTTGGCTGGTTGGGTATAAAACAGCCTGTTTGTTTCGCGACACACGTTTGAGGACAAATCAATCTTGAAACAGCATGCGAAAATAGAAAACTACTGCATTTGTTGAGAGGAAGAAATGGTGTGAATATTTCATGTTTCTGCTTCATCAGTTACTTATACCTACAAGTCAGGCGTCGTTTCTTTCCACACCCTACATGGTCAATTATGTTAATAATCATGGCTATTCCGCTCGAAATTGGGCCATTATTAGTGGTTGGTTGATCGCTAACGTATTTTCTCTTACCAATAAGCCACGTTATTTTTGGCTGTGGGAAACCTTGAGCTTGGCAGTGTAGAGTCAAAGAACGGCCTTTAATGACGTCGATTGCATCCGGAAAATCGATTATCTTAGCTGGACCTGAAAAAGAAAAGTTCTTTCTGTGTTGAAACTGGCAAGTGGCAAACTTCACAAAGTACATAATAAATCAAGTAGAAAATCTTTGTTCTGAGGCCTTATGCAGAAGATGGCTGAATTGGTAAAATCAACGTTATTAAAGAGCAATTTTTCAAAAATACTGCAGACACAATATTTCAGGAAGTGATTTTCCACGAGGACTAAACCACACACTCCAGGGTCCCCCCCCCCCCGTACCTTCCACTACACGTGGCTTAAAAGATCGGATGGGGCCATGAAGAGAACTGTTTCTTGATCCAGACCAGGAGCCGAGCAGTCCCTCATTAAGCAACCCCAAGGTGTTCATTCGGAATGGGAACTCAGAGGACTTTGTGGCAATGAGCAAATTTAAGGTGCCCCAGTCACCATTAGCGAACACGAAGTATCTTCGACCGAACAATAAAAATAAACCTGACAGTTGAGAGAGGTGAAAAATTACGGCTTTTTTTGGAGGAGAAGCAACTTAGGCACCCAAACTTACAGCTCAAGAAAACCGAGCCTCCACGTATATGTCATCAAGAAGAAAACAAAAGTTACGAAAATCTCAAACTTCAGCGTCAGAATATGAGATGCCACTAAATCCTTGATCAAGTCCAGAAACTGAATTGGAAGAGCTTTATAGTCAGAAAGTGCGTGTTAACGACTGGGTAATCGTCAAGTTTTGTGGAAAAAGTGGACGTGACATGTTGAAGGCTCGGTAACAGAAAATAATCAGGACATTTTGATTGGGAAAATTTCTAGGAGATCAGAAGGCAAAACAACAAACAGATTCCAATTAACAGATCAACAGTTCATGACAGTTTCAACAGGTCTGATGTCACTAATGTGCCTGAAGTTGATTTGGCACAAATTGAAACGTGTCTCAGTCTTCTCGACATTACGCAAAGTTACAGGATAACGCATTTTGAATTAGGCATATGCTTTTCACCTCATATCCAATATAATTTATTAAAGAGAATTTATGCAACACTTTACCTAAAGTTTAGCCATTTTGTGCATTCACTTCAAAGTATCCCTCATAAAGACAAAAAGCACCATTAAACATATGTTATTGATTTCAATACCCATGAATTTTCTTACATTTATGATGAGTCATGTCTGCCTAAGTATTGGGTGAAGTCTCCCTACACCTAATTACACACGACCCATATATACAGACTTGAGGAATATAATTTTTTGAACTATTTCTACTAGACTTATGCTATTGTTTTAAGTCACAAAAATGTCCAAAATAACAGACTATTTATACATATTTTTTATTTTAGCTTTTCGCATAATAACTATGAAACAAAATAAAATAAAATTAAAATAAAATAAATAAATGGATAAGAAACAAAAGAAAACAAAAAATTGAAAATTGGGACAAGTCTCCCTAGTTTCCCTTCTTATGTCTTGTTGCAAAAGGCTTAAACATTGAACAGTTGTAGTTGAAAAAAAAAAGAACTTTATACACATTTTTTAATTATGTGTATTAATAATTTTGTACATATAATACTTTCGAAAATAAGTTTTTAAAATATGGCCATTCTTTTGTGCTAATCCTGTATTTTCACCTATTTATGTAAACATTTAGTGTATTTCAAAAACTACGATGTTATCGAAAAACAGTTAGGCCGAAAAATGCTAACAGGAACTTAGAGAAGATGCTGATAAATACTTTCATATACCTATACATTTAATAAACTCTCCACTTCGAAACTCATAAAAATTCCTGCAGTGCTGACGCATAGTGCCGAATTCTCACACATCAGAATTTCACGAAAAAGAGGAAATAATCCTAAATTAAATATTTTTATGCTAGTCCGGTCGTCATCGATCCGATAATTTACTCAAAAGCAAGCTATTCTAAAAGTTCAAGGTCTTAAGATGGGAGAAGACGTATTGATTTCAGCAATTTTGGTGAACATTTTTCTTCGGACAAAATCAAATTCTGAATATTACCCCATCTACATTAGTATCAAATGAAGGAATTTGATTTGATAGAATATTTATCCCTATTTGCTATTATTGTAGTTTGAAAACTCTGGGATACTTCGTACTTTTTTTAATGCTTCTTTTTGGCCTTTCATTTTTGAAATAGGGTGAGTTCTGGTAAGTGCGTCCACTGGGAATTATATGAACACTGTCCTGAAATGGCTTCTGCAACACATCGACTATGTTAGATAACAGTCTAATGATAATTTCAATAGGTAGAATTCAGGCCTGGATTCAACAGACGAAACACAATCAGAGACAAATTAAATGTCTTCAAAAAAACTCTAAAGTAAAGATTGAGAAGGTTTTGTTTCAGTTTCTCTTGCAGTCATACTAAGCAATTGAAGTCAAGAAATGCAAGTTGTTTCTTTTGAGCAATAGCTACTAATAACATAAATGGGGTATTTTGATCAAATATTCTAACTAAAATTTGTTTATATGACGGTACGCACTTTCCCTTTCTTTAAAGTAAGGTGGGGGTAAGTGCGTACCATTATGATGGGGCAAGTGCGTACCACTATCATGAGGCATATGCGTACAATTATGCGCAGCAAGAGCTTACCATTGTGATGAGGCAAGTGTGTACCATTACGTGGAAAATCCTACTCTCGTAATTCACCTTTAATTTTGCTTATAACTCTTTTATATGCCGATTATAAATCCGACGTCATTTAAATCAAGTATTTATATTTACATTGAATGTGGCATAATATTTCAATTTTTATTCATTACCTCTGAAATATATTGGCTTTTAGATATCAGTTAGTAAATTTTTCGTTCAAAATAGCGATCATAAGCTATACTTAATTTAAACCAGAATGACAAATGAAGCAATGAAATTAAGTGAAACACTAAATAAGGAACCAACTGATTCAAAAAACGAAGGTAGAGTAATGAATAAATTATATTTAAGAAAATTAATAACACCTTGTGATAAACTATTTCAATGTAGAAGAAAAAAAAAGTACAAGTATCATATCATGATCAATTATTTTCTTTTTTTTTGGCTTTTTATTTTGTGTTTTTACTTTCTTCTATATCTAATATATAGAAGAAAGTATTGGTTTCGTGAAAATTTTCGAATGTCGAATTTTGACGGATTTGCACGTTTTGAGGTGCGCTGAGTCCATTTCGACCATTTTTGGAAAATGTCTGTCTGTGTGTCTGTCTGTGTGTCTGTCTGTCTGTGTGTGAGTCTGTATGTGTGTGACCAGTTTTTGTGGCCGCGCTAGAGCAAAAACTACTGCATGAAATCGAACAAAAATTTTTGCACATATGTACCACCATGTGAACTGGTGCACCTGACTTTGTTTAGCGAATTCCTCCAAGGGGGGTGGAGCAATCGCACGTGCTCTGCGCGGGGGTGATTGCTATATCTCAGGAAGTAAAAGGCGGAATCAAACGAAAATTGGTCCATAGGTAGACCCTACTGAGTACAGGTGCTGATTCAATTTGTTTGTCAATATCTTGAAGGGGGGTGGAGCAATCGCACGTGTTCTGCGCGGGGGTGATTGCTATATCTCAAGAAGTAATCGGCGGAATCAAACGAAAATTGGTTTGTAGGTAGACCCTACTGAGTACAGGAGCTGATTCAATTTGTTTGTCAATATCTCGAAGGGGGGTGGAGCAATCGCACGTGTTCTGCGCGGGGGTGACTGCTATATCTCAGGAAGTTACCGGCGGAATCAAACGAAAATTGGTCCATAGGTAGACCCTACTGAGTACAGGTGTTGATTTGATTTGTTTGTCAATATCTCGAAGGGGGGTGGAGCAATCGCACGTGTTCTGCGTGGGGGTGACTGCTATATCTCAGAAAGTAACCGGCAGAATCAAACGAAAATAGGTTCATAGGTAGACCCTATTGAGTACAAAAGCTAATTCAATTTGTGTGTCAATATCTCAAAGGGGGGTGGAGCAATCAAAAGTGCTTATTTTGTCATTGCACCTACTGTATCTCGGGAAATATTGCTGCGATTTGAATGAAATTTGGAATAACACTAACTCATTCTGGAAGCAAGCATCGATTAAATTTTGGCGCCAATCGCCCCAGGGGGAGGGTGGGGTGATTTTTGCGCTTAGTCAACAATGCGAAAAATTAATTCATTAAAAAATCGCTTTCACGCTATTTAATTATCAAAACAGCTGAAAACTTTCAATGATTTGAAATTTTTAACTATTGCCAATTTCTTTTTACTAAAAATAAAATGTTTGCAATTAATCTAAACAAGGCTTTTGCAATGATTTCCAATTTCGCTCATTGATTCTGCATTTGCCGGGTTATTACGATAATTGGGAAATTGGAGCTGCTGTCTCCAATTATTCTGGCGAGTACGTATTTTATTTTGTAACCGGAATTCATAAGATAGATATAGAAGAAAGTTTCGTGACGGCCACGACAGCTAGTTTCTTACTGCTGCTGATTCTAATAAGAAAAATATTTTAAGACCGTATTTATTCAAAAAAAAAAAAAAAAAAACGAATTGTTCACTCAGGTCACCTAACGATCTACCATACAAATAGAATTAAAGAAAATCTCAGGGGTACGCACTTACAACAAAGCTATTGGACGCACATGTCTCATCTTACATTTAAGAAGGGGTAAGTGCGAACCCTGGCTTAAACACACACTGATTAATGTATTAAACCAAAATAAACTATGTGTAGACTATAAGTGATTATTACTAAATAAAAACAACTTACATTTGCTCACTTGGTCTTATTAAAAGGACAGAGGAAGAATCACAGACACAACTTTCTCAATCTTCTAATCACAGTTGTTTGCAAGACAAGTGGAATATCACTGATTGCGTTTCATCCATGCAAGCAAGTGCTGATCTCTAGTATTAGAAATTATCCCAAGGCAACTACCTAACATATTTAATATGTGCCAGAAGATTTTTCCTGCTCATATTCACACAATTTAAGGTGGACGCACTTAGAATTAAGGTGGTGCGTACCTTAGAATAGGTGTCATAAACCAGGTCACAAAACCTATGCTTATGGTTTATTTGACATATTATATGCTTGAAAATCTTGGTAAAGGATCTAGAAAGAAAACTAAAAAAAAATTGTGAGTGTACAAGATTTTTCAAGAGAGCAGCATCCTTGAGAACATGAACTTTGAAAAAAAGGGTACGCACTTACCAGAACTCACCCTAATATATTTTCAGTGAAATCCTGTTAACATTTCTTGAACAGAACATTAAAATTACTGACACGCTTTTGGGAATTGAAATCTTCAGCGAAAGAAAAAAAAAAAAAAAAAATCTGGTGTGGACCCCACACTATACTTCCTTTTACGTTTAAATTTCATACTAGATGCTAAGTGTTAAAATAGTGCCTTAGAATGAGCAAGATAACAATTCAAACATTTACATCTCTAGTTTCGCACGAATCAATGTAAAAAAAGTTTTACAATGATTCATTTTCTAAATATCGCCGATTTTAACATCATTCGGGGGATTTTTTGCAAACTATCGCCAATTGCGCCAATTTGAACCCAAATTCAAAAATTATTTTTTTCGCCAAATTTGTCTGGCGTCAAACACTTGGCGACCTAAAGCTTGGCGATTTTTCGCCAAGTGGTAGAGCCAATTTATATTGCTTAGTGTGAAGAAGGTGATCTGAGAATCAGTAAATTCAAATTAAACTGCAAGTGCGTGATATTTGAACTGTGTTTACGAGGCTCCTTACCAGATGGCAGCACATTTTAAGCTTTCCGTATCCATGATTGCAAAAGAGAAGTATGACGAGTTTGACGTCATGCGATTTTCCCCAGTTTGGAGCGGTGTGAATTCCTCTCCTGTCTCTCTTTTTTTTCTGCTAGCTGGTGTTTTTGGAACGACGATTTTGGTTTTCGTGATGTGCTGTTCTTCACGTCTCGATGGAGGATAAAAATTCCTTATATCTCGTGAAATGTTGTAAAGGAATTAATATATTTTAGCCCAGAAATCATTTAGTGATGTTTAAAAGAAGAAATGTGCCCCTTTACTACGGATGTTTGTGGATTGGCTCGGATTGGATGAGTCGCGCCTGAGAGACAAAGGGTATATAACCCTAAAACGGTTCTTTTGCAACGCAACCGAAAGAAATCAAGTGCTACTGTACTACAAAAATGTGCTGGTCATGGATAAAGACCGATCATCTGAATTGCTACTTAATTTTCGAGGTACAGACATTTTAATAGCTTTCCGGAACTTTTTTTGAACTCTACTTACAATGCCACCACGTGCTCTCCGTTATGTATTCCAACTTCGCATATTGTTTGACTTGTGGGCCCACCAGTATGATTGTCTTGTTTGATGAAGTGTATTAATAAAGATCATTCGGTAAGTCATATTCACTTTCATTATTTAGTGTTCTAATATTTGTGCATTTTAAAAATTTTAGAGATTTACACAACGCGATGTTCAGATAGTGATTCTAATTTTTTGAATTATGAATTTACGTTAGCAATTTTGCTCATTCATTTATCTTTTTATTTCGGACAATTTAATATAATGGTGCCGTGATAAAAAAAAAAAAAAAAAAATTTGTAGTGTTAATTTGTTAATTTACCTCAGGTTTTACTGGGTTATTGTGAATTTAAAATGTTTTTTTTATTAACGAAAAATCATTTTCCAAAGACTCGCTTCAGATCAGTTATTAAGTAAAAAAAGATAAAAAAAAATAAAATAAAAATATTTGTGAAGTGTTTTAATATATATTTTTTCTAAATAATGAAATATGTCATATAAATTTATTGATATATTATTTTTGACATCATGTTAATTGGATCGTGTATCCTATTACATGAGTATGACGGATTTTCCATCTTCTACATGAAATTGATTTTGATGAACTATTTTATGTCAATGTGTTTAAATATGCCAGAACTGAATGCTAATATAAAAAAAAAAAAAATTTTTTTGATCAGAATTTATCATGGCAAATTTTAAATATTTTGAATATGAATTTTAAAATATTAATAATGAGATATAGCGATACTAGTTGGGTGAATTTAAGTACAATATTTCACTTCTATTTCATGCATATGATCCAAATAATTGTTTTTTTCTCTGTAATACATGTGCGGGAATTTATTGAATTGCATATTTGTATTTTTGCTTATTCATTTTAATATGATTTTGGATTAATTATACCTGATTTTTTTTCTCTCGCAAATTATTATGGCAAACTCATTAATATCTCTATTACCAACTTTTGCTGGTCACAGCAATGAGAGTATCGATGACTTTATCAGCAGTTTAGAGGACATTTCGAAACTTGAGAAATGGTCCGCTGAAAAAAAAATCATTATCACTAAATTACAATTACGAGATAAAGCTCATAACGTCATTTCTAAATTTTTGGAAAAGAACAGCTCTGCCACATTTAATGATGTGTGTGGGGAACTCAGGGCTAAGTTCTCTAAGAAAAGCGATTTTGAACAGAGTCAAAGGGAATTTTGGGATATATGTCAGAAACCTAAACAAACGGTTCAAGAACTAGCAGAACTTATAGGAAATTCCGCAGATAATTACCTGATTCCCTCGAAAAATGCCACCTCAGATCTTTTGGTTATTTTGGGAAAAACAAAGCTTTCAAAATTTCTTCAGGCTTTAAGGCCGGAATTGAGAGTCGAGGTAGAAAAGCAGGGGCCTAAATCGTTCGAGCAGGCAGTCAAAATTGCAAAGAACATAGAAAGGGCACTCGAAAACACAGCGAATTATAGTTCGCAGAGTTCCCAGGTTGAATTAAATGTTTTGCTACAAAGCCAATTGCTCACAAACGATAAAATTCAAAAGCTAACTGAGCAAATTGAAAAAATGAAGCCAGCTCAAAATTTAAACCCAAATGCACCGGTCTTTCCTCATCAAATTAATGCACTAAATGCTGATTCATTCAACTTTAATCATGCATCAAATTTTTCTGTACCTAATCCTTCAACCTCATCAACCCAAATGCCAATTGTATGTCATATTTGTGGCAAGCCCCACTTTACCACTAAATGCTGGTATTTCCCTGGCAACTCTAGGGGAAATTCTTATCAGAGGGGGGGTTTAAATAATGTTCGTCGAGGCAGATCTTTTTTTAGGGGAAATCATTCGAGGCACAGAGGTCATTATAACAAACCCTATGACAGGAATAGCCACTCCGAACAAAATTTAAACTAGTAGGGGGTTTCCGACACACATTTAGGGACCAAACTAATTTTTCGGAGACCCACTTACATTTGCAAAATCAAAAATGGTCCTCTAAAAATCAATTGATGAAGTCAGAATGCAAAACAAAAGATCCATTTCAGAACAGTTTCACAAAGCAGAATTCAATGTCAAATCAAAATTTTAAGAATTCTAGTGACACTAATTTAGGGGGATCTAATGTTTGTAAACAAAAGACAAATTTTGACAATTCACATTTTTCTGAAAAAAATTTTGGGGAGGTTACTAGCATGTCAAAAAAGTCTGACTCAATTGACAATACTAAACAATTTTGCAACATCAACGAGGGCAATTTTCAGGAAAACTCTGACATCAGGGTGGTTATGTCCTGCAATGACATAAATAGCCCTTTGCCAATTATTGAAATTAATATTGCCGGCGTATCCTGTTTTGGTCTGCTTGATTCAGGAGCCAATTTAAGCTTAATTCAACAAGAAGTGGTGGACAAAATTAAGGAAACCACAAAACTGAATTTTGTAGCTAGGAATGTAAAAATCAAGACAATTAGGGCCATGCTCCACATCAGCGTAAAACGCGACCGAAACTGAAGGCAGAAACCGAAAATCCGGGTACTTTCCATAGGAACACCATTGAATCCATTTTACGCTTCTGCCTAATTTTTCTGCTTTACGTTGATGTGGAGCATGGCCCTAAATGATAGTTTTGTCCCATACTCCTCGGCTATTGATATGAAATTCAAAATCGAAAACAAATGGTTTTCCAGTTTATTTTTTGTGACAAATTTCAATTGGAACTCAAGTTATAATGTAATTTTGGGTTATGATTTTTTCCATCGAAACAGAATAATTTTAGACTCTGTAAATAAGAGGTTAATATCTGATAAAACATCATTAAAATTTGTAACAACAAACTCAAAACAAGATCAAAGCGTAGTTGTTGGGAATTTAATTGTTGATAATGAAAATACTCAGAGTGTTAGCAATGCTAAAAATTTTTTTAAAGTAAAATCTGACACCAATGTGAGGATTAAATCACACTCCTTTGAGATCATTCACATTAAAACTCCTAAACAATTAAAGAACTCAAAATTAATGATTTTTTCTCCTGGCAAAATCAATAAGTCATGTGACATCCTAGATTCAATTCATAACTCTAAGGAGTCAAAATTTTTTTCTGTCATTATTGACAACACCACCAATTCCGACTTTTGTATCCAGAAAGGACAGGTGTTAGGCACAGTCAGGGAATTTTTTGAAAATGAAATGGTTCAATTTCAAAATCAAGTTCAAAATTTGGAAATTAACAGTTTAAACCGACAAGATATTTTAGATTTAAGGAAAAAGGAATTATCTATTGATGATTTTGACTTAGATCATTTAAATGAAATTGACAAAAAAAACATGCAAAAGTTATTGATGGAAAATTATGAGGTTTTTTCAAAATCTTACTTAACGTTAGGGTCAACTGATGCTGTAGAGCCTGAATTCCATCTGTTACATAACTTTCCCATCCAATCTAGACCTTATTCCATCCCCAAAATTGCTCGTGCCTTTGCACAACAGGAAATCAAACAGCTATTAGACGCTGGGATTATTGAGGAAAGTAAAGGTAATTACTCTTTTCCAATAATTTTTGTGCAAAAAAAATCCAATCCAAATGAGCAGGAAAAAAATTTGAAGTTCAGAATGGTAGTAGATTATAGGCTTTTGAACGCAATTACTGTACCTGTTAAAATCTGCTTACCTAGGATAAATGACATAATTCAAAATATTGCTGGAAATAATTTTTTTTGTGTTTTGGACTTAAAGGCAGCTTTTTTTCAAATAAAATTAAAGCCCGAAGATAGGCATAAATTAGCTTTTTGCTCGGAATTAGGCAATTTTCAGCCGGTTCGATTGCCCTTCGGTAGCAAATTATCTTCTTCATATTTTCACTTGCTAATTAGTAAGGCCTTAGGCCATTTAAAAGGTCCAAACTTACAATTTTTCTTAGATGACATTGTAATCGCATCTAAAACTTTTGAAGATCTATTGCAAATGCTACAATCAGTTTTTGATAGGCTCAAATTATTTAATTTAACGTTAGACCCAGCTAAAGTGCAATTGGGTAAACAAAGTATAACCTATCTAGGGTATAATGTTGACCGTAATGGTTATTCCCCATCAGAGGCCAATATTCATAAAGTGACTAATTTTCCTATTCCCAAGAACGTGAAACAAGTACAGACCTTTCTAGGTATGACAAATTATTTCCGAAATTTGATACATAAATATGCAGAAATAGTCTCACCAATTGTAGATCTTACAAAAAAGAATGTAAATTTTTTTTGGTCGCAGGATTGTCAGGATGCCTTTGACAAAATTCAAGAGATTATTCTTCATAAACCTACATTAAAGAGCTTAGCTCCTAATGCCCCAATTTTTTTAGTGACTGATGCCAGTCATGCAGCTTTGTCTGCAATTTTAATGCAGAAGGTTAATGATCATTTAGTCCCAATCGAATTTTATTCTAAGAAATTATCGCCCGCTGAGGCTAGGTATCCTTCCATAAGAAGAGAACTTTTTGCTATTTTTTCATCCGTTAAGCATTTTAGAGAGGAACTATTGGGGGCTCCATTTACAATTCTAACTGATGCTAAGACATTAACAAATTTCCTTCAACTCGACAAACAACCAGACATTGTGTGTAGATGGATGCTGTTTTTACAGGACTTTACATACAATTTAGAACATATTGAGGGGTCTTTAAACCCATCAGACTATCTGTCTAGAGTCTATGATGATGATTTAAAATTGAACAACATAAATTTGCTCCAACCCAAACATGACCTTTCTGCTAATGTAATTCTCGCAGAGCAGCAGCAGGACCCAGATATTATTCAGATTATTGAAAAAATTAAAAATCAGGAGGATATGTCAGATAATTATTGTTTGGATGATAACAACATTTTGTTAAAATGTATCAAAATTAAAAGAAAAGGTAAAACCCAAACTATAAAGAGAATTTATGTTCCATCCAATTTGGAAAATTCATGCATTGAAAACTCGCACCTAACACACTTTGGGTTTCAGAAGACATATAATTTTTTAAAGAAACTTTATTACTTTCCATTCATGTTTTCTAAGGTCAAGTCCTACTGCAGCTCTTGTGAAAAGTGCTTAGCAAATAAACCCAAACGCGACAAGTCAAAGCCACAATTTATTTCCAAAACTCATTTAGCTTGTGGCCAACAATTAGCCATAGATATTGTTGGGAAATTGTGCAGATCTAGTGATGGGAGATTTTTCATTTTAACTATCATAGACCATTACTCTAGGTTTTTAGAAACATACTCCCTCACTAGCATTACATCAACTACAATCATCAAATGTCTGAATGATTATTTTGCCAGATACGGCATTCCTAAAATCATAATTTCGGACAATGCAAAAAATTTTGTTTCTGATGAAATTGAGACATTTTTCAAGGGATTAAGGATAGACCATAGGAAAACGTCTTTTTATCTGCCGTCTTCTAATGGAATTATCGAGAGATGCCATAGAATTTTGAAAGAAAGTATAGCAGCCATATCAGAAAATACCGCAGAATGGTCACAAAAGTTGCTTTTATTTAAATTGCATTACAACGCCAGCATTCATAGCGTCACCGGTTTTTCTCCTGCGGAACTCTTCTTCGGGAGAAAAATCGACACGCCTATAGACATTTTTTCTGATCCTATTATTAATACCAACTATGAAAATTATGCCAAACAAATGTCCAAGTCTGCGGAGGAAAATAAAGCCGCTGTGGCTGAAAACGAAACCAAATATTTTAACCTGCATAAAAATCATCTAAAGGGCAGGGAGATCAAAAAATTCAATGTAGGTGACAAAGTGTTCATCAAAAATTTCAGAAGCTCGGGTGTTTTTATGCCCAAATACAAGGGACCATACGTAGTCACTAAAAGTTTCAGAAACAACAATTACCTACTCAAAAACGAAAATGATGATTCCGAAAGGGAAGTAAAACTTCACTTTAGTAAGATTTTTAGTGCCAATTAATGTAAAAAAAAAAAAGAAAAAAAGAAAGAAAAGAAAAAGAGAATGAATAAAAAAAAAAAAAAAAAAAAAATCTTCATTGGTAATAAATTTTTTTTTTGTTTTGTTTTTTTTTCTTTACCATATGATTCATGGTACGAATGGTCGAATGTCTAAAAATTTTTTTCCTTGGGACTCGCGACCTCAGGGAATTACTTTTTGGTTAGGCTGGCACTACAAAACTTAGTTTTGAGACAAAGTACTTTAAATTCTTTTACAATGTTCATATTGGTATTAGAGAGAATTCATTGCAAAAAAAAAAAAAAATTTTTTTTCTCTCCCTTTTACAAAAAAAAAAAAAAAAAAAATTTCGTTTCATTCTTATGACAACATGCAAATTTATGTATGGTTTGTTGATCGAGGTGTAGGTAATGTTATGATCTGAAGTGACCCTTTGGAAAGAGATGAATGCACTGAATAACGAAACATTTGACTTACCAAAATGTTATGTATTTTTATGTATTGTATTTTGTGTATATGTGTATTTTTCTCTGTCGGGGGGTGGAATGTGAAGAAGGTGATCTGAGAATCAGTAAATTCAAATTAAACTGCAAGTGCGTGATATTTGAACTGTGTTTACGAGGCTCCTTACCAGATGGCAGCACATTTTAAGCTTTCCGTATCCATGATTGCAAAAGAGAAGTATGACGAGTTTGACGTCATGCGATTTTCCCCAGTTTGGAGCGGTGTGAATTCCTCTCCTGTCTCTCTTTTTTTTCTGCTAGCTGGTGTTTTTGGAACGACGATTTTGGTTTTCGTGATGTGCTGTTCTTCACGTCTCGATGGAGGATAAAAATTCCTTATATCTCGTGAAATGTTGTAAAGGAATTAATATATTTTAGCCCAGAAATCATTTAGTGATGTTTAAAAGAAGAAATGTGCCCCTTTACTACGGATGTTTGTGGATTGGCTCGGATTGGATGAGTCGCGCCTGAGAGACAAAGGGTATATAACCCTAAAACGGTTCTTTTGCAACGCAACCGAAAGAAATCAAGTGCTACTGTACTACAAAAATGTGCTGGTCATGGATAAAGACCGATCATCTGAATTGCTACTTAATTTTCGAGGTACAGACATTTTAATAGCTTTCCGGAACTTTTTTTGAACTCTACTTACAATGCCACCACGTGCTCTCCGTTATGTATTCCAACTTCGCATATTGTTTGACTTGTGGGCCCACCAGTATGATTGTCTTGTTTGATGAAGTGTATTAATAAAGATCATTCGGTAAGTCATATTCACTTTCATTATTTAGTGTTCTAATATTTGTGCATTTTAAAAATTTTAGAGATTTACACAACGCGATGTTCAGATAGTGATTCTAATTTTTTGAATTATGAATTTACGTTAGCAATTTTGCTCATTCATTTATCTTTTTATTTCGGACAATTTAATACTTAGGTCTGCACTGAAACTGACACTGATTTACCCCCCGAAAAGGGGTAAAATATCTCCTTGGGAACATTCGAATGCAACCACAAGGGGAGGTGCACAACTAGACCTCCCTCAGAGCCTACATACCAAACTAGAAGCTTCTACGGTATATAGTTTTTGAGTTATGCGAATGCGACATACATACGCATATACAGACGACACGAGAAAATTCATCGTAATTATCTCGGGGGTGGTTGAAAAGGATTTTTCGGCTGGTTATATGTTGGTAGGTACCTATGCACGTGCTGACAGGTCGAAAAAACTACTAAACATTCATTCATGGGTGAGCAAAATCAAAACTTAGACCCAAATTTGAGTGAATTTTTTTTTCGCGATCACAATACTTCCTTTACTACGTAAAAGGAAGTAAAAAATCTGGTATGGACCCCACACTACTTCCTTTTACGTGTAAATGTCTTAGTAGTTGTCTTAAGTGTTAAAAAAAGTGCTTGCAAGGTAACAATTCAAGCAAGGTAACAACAATTCAAGTATTTACTCCCCTAATCTGCCACGAAACAATGCAAAAAATATTTTGCAATGGTTAATTTTCTAAATATTGCTGATTTTAATATCATTCAGTGAATTTTTTGCAAAATATCGCCAATAGCGCCAAGTTGAACCCAAATTCAAAAAATAATTTTGTCGCCAACTTGGCGATATGTCGCCAAGTTGGCGTCAACCACTTGGCGACCAAAAGCTTGGCGACATATCGCCAAGTGGTCGCGCCAATCAGGGGCGGCGCTAGCAGTTTTACCGCCCCGGACAAATTTTCAAATTGTCCCCCTCATCGGGATCTTAAAAAAAAAAAAAAAAAAAACGTCTTGAGCTCGAATTATGCTTTTCATCTTTATAGGTGTTTTCCCTTAAAAAACGTGGTTTCAGAATCCCCTCCCCTCTCCACGAAAAAAAGTTTTTTCAATGTAAAGTCTGCTAGAGCTAAGTCTCGAAAAAAATTAAAAATAAACTCAAACTGCAGACGATTTGTAACTATGACGGAGAGAATTCTGAGCCTCAAAATCAGACTAACGTAAATCACTGTGACTACTTAGCAGGAGAAGTTAAAAACGTTTAAGGTTGGGACGAGCGCTCTTTTAACACTGGAAAATAATTGTAAAGGTTCTTTTTTTTTTAGGAATTACGTTCATATAGTTCGATGCGCAATAAGATTTTTAATACGATGGAGCATTGCCATTTTTTGACTTACGTTAGTTAATCCGGTCCTGCATTACAGAATTAGTGTCGCTAAATAAGTATTCATGAGAACAAAGAGCCAGACTTATTTTTGTCCTCATAGCAGATTGAAAAATCAAAAGAACATCAATCTCGGTCAAGTGCGAGTTAAAAAGCATTTCGTGGATAATAAAAAGATAAATATATAAATTAATAAAAGAGATTCATTGTCAATAAATACAAGCAAATTAATCTTGACTTGATCATTTCAGTAAAAAGCAGTACAATAAAACCAAATCATGTTTATCTCTATATATAAAGATGACGTGTTAGTTAGTTAGTTTGTTTGTTTGTTTGTTTGTTTGTACGTTTGTAACCGCTGTACGTTTGTTCACCCTTCGAAGTTCCCACAGCACCGACAGACCTGAAACTTGGCGCAAAAATTCGAACGTATCCTCGTGTAATGCATCTCGAAGGCCAAATTCTAAATTTCGATTTAGTTATTTTTAAATTAATTAATTAGTCTCATTTTTGGTGTATCCGCCATAATTGAGGGTGGAAAACCTTCCTCCATCCCAAAACATTATATATCGCTAGTAAGGGTTTTTTTTTCTGAAAAAAAAAGTTTCAGCACGTTTCTCTCCGTTAATTAGGAGAGGAGATATTAATTGATCAAATTTAGTCAAATTTCAAGGCACCACTTTGTACGCAAAACTGAAACACTAGATCCATTTTCCATACAAGCTGCTCTTTCTTCAGTGGTTTAAATTTACGTATAGAGTTAAGCCTATTAAGTATTACTAAATTTGAGTATATCTCTTGTCTTTTTGATTTATTTGGCGAATTGTTTTAAACTTTAAAAGGACTTTTAGTGTAGTTTAAAAGGTTGTGGAGAAAACGGTAAGACTAGAATTTCCTATGCGATATTTTAAAAGAACTCGATGCATTTACAGCTTTTAAAATGCTATGAGATTTATTGCTGTGATGCCTAATAAGTGAATTTGTGGTGTAATATAAGAATATTTTTTTAAAAATTAAAGTTTTGCTGTGGCCAATAACTCTCACTATATTTTCAGAAAATTATAGTAACTGGCCCCATATAATGAGAACGCTACTGATAACTCTAAATGTTTAGCAACAGAAAAATCAGATTAAGAGTTTAATGTATTAAATAAGCTCATGTCTCTAAAAGACTTCCAAAATATTTTTGGAGGCGAAATGGACAAGATAAAAAGCACCGAAATATCAGAAGGAAGTTTCAAATAATACATGACCGTTATACAAAGTTTGGCGCTTTTTTTCCTGAATGATTTTTCTAAAAACAACTCTACCAATACTGAAATACTGACTGCAATTATAACAACAAATGCAAATTTGACTAATGAAAATAATGTGACAGCAGCAACAATTGTGATAACTCCTCTGAAAACTCCTATAAATTAGTGTACATCAGCTACTTCAAACAAAACAACTCATTGTCGTAAATTTATCGATGATTGCCAACAAAATGCGCCAAAAAGTAGGAGATTTTTTTTTAATAGGATACACAAAAAAACCATTCTTTATAATTTCTGAGCGTTATAGAGCAGCTATTGAAAACAATGAACAAGAAAAGCAGCAAAAAGAGTGAAAAATAAAGAAAAGAAGAAAAACGGAATGGACAAGCAGCCGTACAGAAAGAAAATGCTTTAAAGAAGACTAATATAAATAAGGAGAAGTCAAAAAATAGAAAATGGAAAGATGGAGAAAGATATTGAATGCTATAATGTTATAATATATTTAATGAACGAAAAATATATTCAATTAACGGTATAATACCTTCATACAATGGTATACTATATTCATGTAAAGGAATAATATTTTCATATATATATATGAATAATCCTGTATAACATTGAATGTTTACATGGCCAATAACTATATGGTTTCATAGCCAATAACTATGATAAGGTGGCCAATTACTATCAATTTGACATTTTTGTTTTTGCGTTGACTTTTTTTCTAATAATATATCTGAAAAAATGTTTTCAGACAGTATGAGTAGTAAAATGCATTAATATAGTATCAAATGAAGTATTTCTTATTTATGCAGAAATATTTCATTTATTTTTTATTCAAGCATACGAATACGATGTCGCTAAAGTGGCCAATTACTATACCGCTTCGACTATAATAATTTTACTTCAGAGGGTTGGAGTGAATTTAAATTTATTCAGTGGACTTCCTTTCCATTTAAATGCACGGGCATCGCCGTGCGGGTACTGCTAGTTAAAGCTATAAGTTAAACTGGACAAAAAGTACAAATTGAAAAGAAGTACCACAATAGCATGTCGAGTAGAAAATATCTCAAAATATAATAAAGTCGTCAAAAAAAGAAAATCAGGGCTTTTTTTACATGCTGCGTACACACACACACACACACACACACACACACACACACAACTATATAAACACACATAATTATTTAAATAACAATAAGAAGAAAATGACCTCTTATTACTTGTTTGTGCCCAATAAGGAATTATTACAGAATTTATAATGATATTTACCCAGTTTAGAAATCTTTCTTGAGAGCTGATAGCATGTTGGAAATGTTATAATCAAAACAGTGGAGTAATATTGATGAAATAAAATATAATAAAATCATTGCTTCAAAAATATCAATTTATATATTTTTTTCTTTATAATCATAGATTAAGAATGCAATAAAACAACATTAGTATTTGGTACACACTTTAATGACAACTTGATGAGAGATTAATTGCTTATGCTGTACAAAATTTGAGAGATCAAATTAATGCTTAACGTTATTTTCCCTCCTGTAGTAACTTGTAGTAATATTCATTCTCTGCTATCAAGTCTGTTAAATAACTATTTAAAAAAAAAAGAAATATGAGGACAAAGGTTACAATTCAATGCATTGTTTTTCCGTGGTTCTCTATCATAACAAACTCCTAAAGAAACAAGAAAATTAAAAAGCTTTTTCTTACTTTTAATTCTGCAAAATTTGCAATTATTTTTTAAAAACCTATTTGTTCAGCTAATTCGTGTTCAATTGCCAATGTAGCTAGGCCATTTAATCTATCTTGAAGAGTTGTGGAACTTAAATTTCTTTTTATTAATTTTAATTTTGAGAAACTCCTCTCGCCACCTGCCGCACTTATTGGCAAAGATAGTAAAATTCTTAAAGCAATAGCTAAATTTGGTGCAATATCAAGAGTTGGAACCAAAGATAAAACTTCGATTGGGCTTTGTTTTTCACCTAATAAGGCCGAAACTGACACTATTAAAAAAACCGGGACGTTTGGTAACCATGGCCGGACCCCTGTATATATAGTTCGTGAGATGCAATTTTGTTTTATAAATATAAGTTTAACATGAAAGCCTGTTTTTCAAATTAAATATTATTCAACCTCATGAATACATCGCAAGAAACGAATAGTAATGAAAATACATGAAACTTACTTCAGAAATATTCCTTTCCTAAAGACAAACCAAAGCATATTTTTTGAACTTTTTGCCTTTACTTAAAGATCGACGCTGATGATGGTTGAGTTTAGCTGCAATACATAGCAAATGGTATTTAGTTTTTCGGCCACAAAGATACAAAGGGGGCTTTCTAAAATCACCTAATTCGTTGAAAGTTCCCTACACGAATAAACGGTAAAATTACCCATAAGAGAAAACTCGTTTTATCGAAGAGGTAGTGTAAGTGACGCACGTTTTTTCTTTTTACTAGTACAAAAGAGAAGCAACACTACCGAAACAAAAAAATCATAAAAGCGTCCCACTCCCAATGTTGTCCCGCTCCCCCTTTGCATCAGTTTCAAGGAAACAATTAGCAGGAAGAGAGTTTGGAAAATAGGAGCCATAAAGCGCATGGCCTGGGGTCCAAAATCATGCGAAGTACCCCGAAGTACCGGGGGGGGGGGGGGCAACCCTGGCGAAGTACTTTGTCGGTCGGACCAATCGGACCTCACACAACGCTGTCTCGCCGTCTCGCTTCGCAACGGACAGGCAAGGGTGTGATCAGATGAAGTCCCCGACAGCAATTACGGAACAAAGAGCTCACGATAAAAATAAGACCTAAAACTTTCACGTTCGTTTCAAGCTTCCAAGCTGCAAAAGGAAATTTGTTTGCAAAAGACGTTTGTACAAATTTGTCATTAATGAAAAATGTATTTTAGACATTCAAACCAAAATGCCGCCCCTAAAATTTGGCGCCCCGGACAGGGGTCCGGAATGTCCGCCGCTAGGGCCGCCCCTGGCGCCAATTCATATCACTTGAGTCTGCATTGAAATTCACACTGATTTACCCCAAAAAAGGGGAAACATGTCCCTTGGGAACATTCGAATGCAACCACAAGGGGAGGTGCACAACTAGACCATCCTCAGAGCCAACATACCAAACTAGAAGCTTCTACGGCATATAGTTTTTTAGTTATGCGACACACATACATACGCACATACATCCGCACATACGTATATACAGACGTCACGAGAAAACTCGTCGTAATTAACTCGGGGGTGGTTGAAAAGGATTTTTCGGCTGCTTATATGTTGGTAGGTACATATGCACGTGCTAACAGGTCGAGAAAACTACTGAACATTCATTCGGGGGTGAACAAAATCAAAATTTAGACTCAAATTTGAGTGATTTTTACTTCCTTTTACGTAGTAAAGGAAGTATTGTGATCACGAAAAAAATTTCACTCAAATTTCGGTCTAAATTTTGACTTTGCTCACCCCCAAATGAATGTCGCGTAGTTTTTTCGACCTATCAGCACGTGCATATGTACCTACCAACATCTAAGCAGCCGAAAAATCCTTTTCAACCACCCCGAGTTAATTACGACGAGTTTTCTCGTGACGTCTGTGTATACGTATGTGCGTATGTATGTCGCATAACTCAAAAACTATATGCCGTAGAAGCTTCTAGCTTCGTATGTAGGCTCTGAGGGGGGGTCTAGTTGTGCACCTCCCCTTGTGATTGCATTCGAATGTTCCCAAGGGGGTATTTTACCCCTTTTTTGGGGTGAATCAATGTTAATTTCAATGCAGACTCAAGTGATATGAATTGGCGCGACCACTTGGCGAAATGTCGCCAAGCTTTTGGTCGCCAAGTGTTTGATGCCAACTTGGCGACACATCGCCAAGTTGGCGACAAATTTGACGGAAAAATTACTTTTTGAATTTGGGTTCAACTTGGCGCTATTGGCGATATTTTGCGAAAAATTCACTGAATGATATTAAAATCAGCAATATTTAGAAAATTAACCATTGTAAAATATTTTTTGCATTGTTTCGTGGCAGATTAGGGGAGTAAATATTTGAATTGTTACCTTGCTCACTCCAAGCACTTTTTTTAACACTTAAGGCAAATACTAAGAAATTTACACTTAAAAGGAAGTAGTGTGGGGTCCGTACCAAATTTTTTTTTTTTCGCGATCACAATACTTCTTTTACTACGTAAAAGGAAGTAAAAAGAGTTAGATATGCGAGATGATTATTTTCTTGCATGGCTAAATGTTGTTGCTCTGAGGAAGGGGTAAAGAAGGAGCTTCAAATAGTATGTTTTAACTCCAAAATATTCTTTTCTGAAAAAAAAAAAAAGTTTGAGAATACTGTACACATGGCACGGTTACCGCGGATAATCCGCGGTAAGAAGCATAAAATAAGGGGTAAAGAAGATAAAAAATGTCTTTTGTTTAAAAATAATTGCATTGCACTTAAGCTCTGAGTAAGGCATTTGACATTTGCATTGTTTCTATATACTTCCTTCATTTGACCAGTTTAAGGACTTGACTAAACCTTAATAAACTTACTAATGTTTCAACATACTGTAAGAAAATCCCAAAATGTCACAGACAGATTATTTCCTGGAAACTTTTCAGAATTTTAATTGTTTTCTACCGATTTCTTACAATAAACAAGTTTTTCATTGTAATATGTTCAGATTCTTCATTAGGAGTTTCGCCTTCAGCTCAGTTAAGCCTTGGTTTCCTAGAACGTCGCTGACGCCGGGCGCGACTGCACGCTGGAATCAGAACCAGTTTGATTGGAGCGTAGCCTGAAGCGACGTCAATCTGCGGTTCAGGCACATGCGCGGAAGGCGGCGGCGTCTGTCGCCTCGCCAGAGATCGACGATTTCACTCCTAGGAAACCGGGCCTTTACTGCCCTTCCAGATGGATTAAGCCCCAAACGAGGGCGAAATGCTATCAATGCTTTGTAAAAACTGCAAGCAAATAAGCTATTCGGTATGTGCTTGCAATTCTGCTTCAGCTTAGGCGGTATTTGCTTTAGGACAGGAACTTTCCTAGTAAATCAGAAATTCGCCGAGTGATGGTTAAAAAAACATACCTAAATTCTTTTTGTTACAATGGAGTAAAACTTCAGTTCTTTGTGCAAGAAATGTTTATAATGGGTTAAAACAGTTTTAGGAGTGTTTAGGTATGTTTAAAACAAATCGGTTTTTCCACAACGATAAATTTCGACTTACGCGAATGGTCTTGGAATGCATCTCTCGCATAAGTTGAGACTCCATTGTGTGACCTTTTGTAGCATTTTCTTTGCTTACATTTATTACAAATAAATAAATAAATAAATAAATACATAATCGGTTAACCGAAAGAACTTTTACTTAAAAACTTTCACCAGATATTTTGCGGATTTATTTCGCAAAAAGCATCAGATTCAAACCAAAGCCTGAACTAGTAGATTCAGGGCCGTAGTCTTCGAGGCCATGTATTTCCATAGAGATGACAACTAACAAAAGTTTTGCAATAACAATGATCGGTCAGCACACTTGGACTTTAGCCAATGTATATGAAGATAAATTTTCTGGGAGAGAGAGAGAAAGGGGGGGAGGGGGAGAAAATACATCCAATATCGTGAGATCATCTGCCCGGCAGTCTCTCTAAAATAATGTTCCGAAAAATACGTGCTAGTTACTTCCAATGTTTCACTGTCGGTGAAATGCTGTTTGAAGTAATGGAATTTTGTCTCAATAGGTTGCCCTAGTTTTCAGAGAAATCAAGATAAATTGAAATAGTACTTGCATTCCGATGACTTTGATAATAAAAAGTTAGGAATTGAAAGGGTTCTAGAGGGAAGTCATTCATTTTTTTTTTTTCATTTTATGAATGAGAATTATGCCGGAAAAGTAAAATCTCTTTATGCATAAGCTGAATGAAAAATAATATTTTAAATATCTATAACATAATAAATCGCAGCTACTGGTATTTAATCAAAAGCAGTGTATATATTGACTGATTAAACAATAGTCATATAGTCTCCATTTGCTAGCTAGGCACTGAAAAAGGAGGCTTTTGCCTCCGAAACATGTTTGCCTTTTAAACTTTTAATCTTTTATTTGTACTTTTAAACGTTGTTTCTTATTTTCATTCATTTTCTCATTTTCATAACACAATTAGGCAAAGAATATAGATTGGGAGGAAATAAATAAAAGAAATGTATGCAAATTCGATGCGTTCTTTAAACAGTTTGTTCTTTATTATTACATCGAAATATATTTGTAAAGCAAGTTTCTCCAATTAGTAAATGAGATCTTGTCATTGCGTTCTTTTGGAATAATTGTTAACTGAGCTTAAAAAAAAAAAAAATGCATTGGAATCACATTGGTTGTAGTAAGAATAAGAGTACTTGAGTCTAGGAGTATATTTGAGTGAAATGTTTTCCAATAGAAATATTTCTAAAGTATTTTCTAAGTTTTATATTACATTTCAAACAAACTGCACAGAATGAAAAAGCAGAAGGATTAATTGTGGGATTCATGCTCCCCATCTTACTTTTTCCATCTCTAAGTAAAAATCTTGCTTTTAAGGTTTCCTTTCTAATATTTGTCGTTTCAACACTCCCCACTTTTAATTTGTGTGTATGTTTGATTGATATCGCAAAAACATGTATTCAAGTGGCTTACCTGTAACGCAAAGTTAAATTTTGGTAATTTTCGTAAAATTTGATTAATTGGCACCCTATTGTGCAAGTATAACCCTCCCTTCTTGGGGCTAAAAAGGTCAAGTTTTCTCCCCCTTAGTGTAAAAGAACACTTTTTCTGGATTAGAAGGCAGTGAATTTATTTGTTTGAAACTGTTTGTCTAAACGGAGAGACATATTAGATTACAGATTATTGGAGTTGCTAATTGGAACATAATTTCCAGAGACTATTGATTAACAATTGAGTAAAGTAACAAGCTAAAATTTTTCACCCCCCCCCCCCTTACAGATCTTCTGACGAGAGCTGGAAGCAATTGTCAGAAAAATCGTTAGTGACTTTCTAATTTCCAAACATCTATGTATGTACTCGGACGATATATTTGGGTTCAATCGGCGTAATAATTTACTGTCGAATCTGAAACAGAGTCCTTTTCTTCATTACTGGGCGGATCTAAAGGACACAGTGCATCATTCGCTGCTTTGGTATCTTGGAACTGAGGAACAAAATTGCCGATTTCTTCTGCTGATTTTCCTTTGTTACTCCCATTATGTTTATTGATGCTTGTTTGGCGGTTCATCTGTGAAAATACGCTGTAAAATCCATCTACAGCACTCGATTCTTTCGGTTGAATGGAGTCGCCAAGTGCTGCCTCGTAGTTATTGGGGAACGAAATGGAATTGGTGCAGTATGATGTCGATCGAAAACAATTCCTTTCGTCGAACCTGTTCGGATTTTCCCCAATATTCTGATTAGTTGATTGGTTTTTAAATTTGATACCTTCTACATCGCTCATCTTCCGAGCGGGAGAATTTTTTGGAAGATACGGCTCAAAAGTTTAATTTGTTGACATTTCAGAGGTAGAATATGGCACTGTGTGATGTTTATTATCTTCTCTATTTTGCGCTGGGAGGTTGTAGTTAAGTCTTCTAACTTTGTTTCGAGCATTATTTAAATGCTCCAAACTTAAGTCTGATTTCCTGTATTTTTCTTTTAAAAAATATCTTATATCCATTAACCCTTGATACAAAGTTCTATTCTCTTTTTAGCCTACTTTCCCGTTAAAAATAAAAGAAAGACGAAAAAAGTATTAAAAGTAGCTTAATGCATCGAAAAAATATCGCCAAGTCCAAAAAATATCGCCAAGTTAAAAAAAATATCGCCAAGTCCAAAAAATATCGCCAAGTTAAAAAAATAAAGAGGTAAAATGAATATCGAAAAATTAAAAATTTGAAAGTAGGGTATTGAGATGGGGAATTTGTGTGTCTGTCGGTCTGTCGGTCGGTCTGTCTGTCTGTCCCCCCCTAATAACTTTTGAATGAACATTCCGATTTGGACAAACTTTTTTTTGTTGGAAAGATCTCGGCGAGTACAGCTCATTCCCATATTTGATTTTTTGATTTGAACAATTTTTGGTTCAACTTTGAGCCGTTCAAATAACCGGTCCCGCGATACTAACTTTTTAATGAACAGTCCGATTTGAACAAACTTTTTTTTGTTGGAAAGAACTTTTCAAGGATACTTCATTCCCGTATTTACATTTCCGATTTGAACAATTTTTCATTCAACATTGAACCGCTCAAGCAAGCTGTCACCCCTAATAACTTTTGAGTAAACAGTCCGAAAAAAATGACTGACTGTGCAGACGATTTTTTGTTTATTTATTCATTTGTTTTATTGAATTTATTATTATTATTATTATTATTTTTGGCAGACGATTTTTTTTGTAACAAAAATGTTTCATTCACTAGGGCATTTTATTCTTAATTTATATTTAACAACTGGCAACAGATTAAAAGTGAAATTCGAGACATTTTATCAACGGACGAGTTTTTTTTTCTTTTTTTTTTCTTTTTTTTTTCTTTCTTTGATAAAATGTGTTTTGATGTACTTTGTACTTTTAATTTTTTTTTGAAAACAATTGAGGAATTTTTCTACGGAAGAACTGTAACAGTTACATTCTTTAAAAGGTGCGACAAAACTTTATTTATTCATTTATTTACTTTTTATGTGTCTATTTCATCTGATGAGAGAGGTATATTTTGCTTTTAAAGGTATGTTTGACATAATTTTTAGTCTTAGATAATCAAGAGAATAATGATCAGATGCTAGAATGCCGATGTCGATGTACGGGAAAGTAGGCTCGTTTAGTTCTTGACAGAACTTCTTGTTCTAAATTCTTTACGTAGTTTTTGTTTTCGTATGTATCTCCTTTATTTAAGTTGAAATTGCGATCATGCATACCTTCTTCCAATGGCTCCTATGGTGGATTTTTCCGCACTACTAGTGCATCACCCGCATCAACCATGTCATTTGATTGTGTTTTGATTTTTAACAAAGCTATGTGATTAGTGAGCACTTTATTCTTCGAAATTTCCGTTTCCAGCTCTTCTTTCAGGTTCGTTACTTCTTCTCGCGCTTTCGAATATTTTTTTGACATTTCTTGAACTAACTCTTGAGTTAGTTGCAGTTTTTCTTCTACTTCTTTGCAATCGTGATTTTCCAACTCCCGACGCTTGCTAGGCGCAGTTGCTTTCACATTTTGAAATCGACTCGATGGTACTTCTTGCTTCGAAGCCGGTTTTTTTACATTATGATGCTTGCTACTTTTCGTCACATATGTGCTAACGTCTTGAGTTTTTTTAGCCGTATTCCTCAAATAGTTAGGGTAATTTTTTGATGATGTATTTGTCTTTTTATTGTTATGTGGACAGTCTTCTACGAGTTCGCAAGATCTAACAAAAACTTCGTAGTTTCGCTCGCATTTGAAGTATCTTCTACCCTGTACGGTGCCGTTGATGCGTCCTTTAGGCTCGTCTAAAATGACTCCTATCCATAGTCCTTGGGATGTATGGATTTTTCCAACGTATGCAACTTTCCCAGTGGCGTCTTTACCCAAGACCCTCACTCGGTCCCCCATTTTAAAGGTCCCCATGGTATGGATGGTGTGTGAATCGAATGGATTAGATTGAAATTACTTTTGCAAACAAAACAAATTTAAATGGAATTGATGTTGCCAATTTGGTGAAAGTAAATTACTTTTTTACAGTATGGAAAATAAACTTGATGCAAATATTGTGTGGGCTTACATCAATCGAGTGAAGTTGAACAAGTAAAATTTCTCAAAACTTAAAATCAATAAATCTATACATGTATATATTGAAGTCCTAAAAAGGGTCCGCTTGTTTGAATCATTTTTGATTCCATAAATTGAAATTCAAACAGATCGGTACTTTTTTTTTTTGGGGGGGGGGGGGGGGGGGTTCGAAAATCCCCCTCCGACAGTTCCTGAATCTTTGAGCAAGGATGTGCTAGTTCCCAACGGTTCTGCACAAAGATTATACTTCAACATATTCGTCTTTTAAGCGGTGCTGTTGGTCCAGACTTTCTGTTTATTGAACACAATGCTCCATCACACAGAAACGTTAATGTATCGAACAAACTGCTAAGTGAAAATATGCTCCTTATACCGTGGCCTGCTTATTCTCCCGACCTAAATGGTATTGAACATGCCCGGGATTCTATTGGCAGACGTGTTTCACAAATAATCTTTCCTCCCGAAACAGTGCAAGAGCTCATAACTTCCATGAGAGAGAAGTGGGGCAGTAACCTTTAAGAACCCTTCAATAGATTAAGGGAGAGAATGGAGAACATATGCAAAATGTGCATTCGTGGTAATCACACATCAAGCTAAATTACTCATGTCTGCATCATTTTGACCTGAAGATCAATTTTTTTGTGGCTGTTTGAAAATCATCTTACGAAGATTTAAAAATTTTTTTAAAGCTTTGACTTCATCGATGTGGTAATATTTGTACCATTTCGCATAATGAGGGCACATCCTCCCTACTAAATGTGTACTTAGTTCTGTTTCTTCAATCAATGTCTATTTTTAGTTATTCCGATAAATGTAATTGTTCATTAGCAATTGTCAAGCAGTGTATTTATGCGGATTGAACAGATGGCAAAAAAGGCCCATATGGGGCAGGGTTCGTGATCGTGTTAGCCAATACCTGTCTACGAACCTGATGTGCCCAAGTCAAATGAACTAGACTGTGATGACCTTGGCATATAAATACTACAAGGAAGTCAACAAATTTGTCATTAAATAATAATCACCACCCATCGAATTGCCAACTGAATACAAAGCGTTTTGACAATATTGATTTGTTTCACTCCCACTTTAAGAATAAAAATAAAAATTCTTTCTACGGAGAAAGTGAATACGACTCTTGATTCATCGCATGGTTGAGTGATATTGCGTGAAGAAAACGGATCGTCCGTCGGTGAAACAAGTAATTTGTGGCGAGAAATATGAGTGCCGGGACCGTAAACACACGACGAGAAAATGATAGGGTTTCATGTCGGTCAGGGATAGCGTGACATTTGTTGCAAAACAAGCGTGTTAATTCCGGATATTTTCGTTATCATGCGTGGGAAAATGTCCATGATCAACTATTTAAGGTGAATTACACGCTGTTATAGCTATTGTAAAACATTATATGTCCTGAAAATCTTACAACATTCCTTTGCAAAATTGAGATATATTGTGCACTTTGTTTTCAATGTACAATCTGAGTTATTTCAAATGTAGTTTTCTCTCCAAAGGAATAATACTCATTTAAACTATGCGATGAAATTACAAGACAGAAAAAAGACCTCTCACATAAGTTTTTTTACAGGTTTATTTACAGTTTAGTACTGTAAAAGTAGCAATTTTTACAGCTTATTACTATAAAATTAGCTGTATTATACTATAAAAACAACATTCATTTTTAGCCTACTTTCCCGTTAAAAATAAAAGAAAGACGAAAAAAGTATTAAAAGTAGCTTAATGCATCTAAAAAATATCGCCAAGTCCAAAAAATATCGCCAAGTTAAAAAAATATCGCCAAGTCCAAAAAATATCGCCAAGTTAAAAAAATAAAAAGGTAAAATGAATATCGAAAAATTAAAAATTTGAAAGTAGGGTATTGAGATGGGGAATTTGTGTGTCGGTCGGTCGGTCTGTCTGTCCCCCCCTAATAACTTTTGAATGAACATTCCGATTTGGACAAACTTTTTTTTGTTGGAAAGATCTCGGCGAGTACAGCTCATTCCCATATTTGATTTTTTGATTTGAACAATTTTTGGTTTAACTTTGAGCCGTTCAAAAAACCGGTCCCGCGATACTAACTTTTTAATGAACAGTCCGATTTGAACAAACTTTTTTTTGTTGGAAAGAACTTTTCAAGGGTACTTCATTCCCGTATTTACATTTCCGATTTGAATAATTTTTCGTTCAACATTGAACCGCTCAATCAAGCTGTCACCCTTAATAACTTTTGAATGAACAGTCCGATTTAAACAAACTTTTTTTTTGTTTGAAGCATCTCGGCAAGGATACTTTATTACCGTATTTAAATTTTCAATTTGAACACTTTTGGTTCAACATTGAACCGTTTAAGTAACCTTTCTCCACCTAATAACTTTTGAGTGAACCGTCCGAATGGAATAATTTTTTTTTGTTCGAAAGATCTCAGCGAGTGCAGCTCATTCCCATATTTGATTTTTCGATTTGGACAATTTTTGGTTCAACTTTGAACCGTTCAAACAACCGGTCCCGCGATGCTAACTTTTGAGTGAACAATCCGATTTAAACAAACTTTTTTTTGTCCGAAAGATCTTTTCAAGGATACTTCATTCCCGTATCTACATTTTCGATTTAAACAATTTTTCGTTCAACATTGAACCGCTCAATCAAGCTGTCACCCCTAATATCTTTTGAGTGAACAGTCCGATTTAAATAAACTTTTTTTTGTTCGAAGGATCTCAGCAAGGATACTTCATTACCGTATTTAAATTTTCAATTTGAACATTTTTTCGTTCAACATTGAACCGTTCAAGCAACCTTTCCCCACCTAATAACTTTTGAGTGAACCGTCCGAATGGAATAAACTTTTTTTTGTTTGAAAGATCTCGGAGAGGCTTTCTCATATATTCCCATATTTCGCTTTTTGATTTGAACCATTTTTCGTTCAATATTGAACCGTTCAGAAAAAAAAAGTAACATTAGCGTCTACGGGGAATTTAAGTTGAATGTTGATCCTGAACTTAAAGTCGGATTTCCTTCAAACTAACTTTGTAAGAAAATGGTTTTGATAAATAATGTTTGTAACGTACTTTTCTGAGTAATCTTCTGTGAGGACTCTGATTCCGACTCCGACTCTGCAAACATGGCGGAAATGCAGGCTCAGAAAAAAAATGACTGACTGTGCAGACGATTTTTTGTTTATTTATTCATTTGTTTTATTTTATTTATTATTATTATTATTATTATTATTATTTTTTTTGGCAGACGATGTTTTTTTTGTAACAAAAATTTTTCATTCACGAGAACATTTTATTCTATTCTTTATTGATATTTAACAATTGGCAACAGATTAAAAGTGAAATTCGAGACATTTTATTAACGGACGAGTTTTTTTTTTCTTTTTTTTCTTTCTTTGATAAAATGTGTTTTGATGCTCTTTGTACGTTTATTTATTTATTTATTTATTTATTATTATTATTATTATTATTATTATTATTATTTTTGAAAACGATGGAGGATTTTTTCTACGGAGGAACTGTAACAGTTACACTCTTTAAAAGGTGCGACAAAACTTTATTTATTCGTTAATTACTTTTTACGTGTCTATTTCATCTGATGAAAGGGGTATATTTTGCTTTTCGAAATCAGCTCTAAGTGCTAAAAAGGTATGTTTGACATAATTTTAAGTCTCAGATAATCAAGAGAATAATGATCAGATGCGAGAATGCCGATGTCGATGTACGGGAAAGTAGGCTCGTTTAGTTCTTGACAGAACTTCTTGTTTACAATGTACTGCTTGGTCCATAAACTGAAACTGGTATGTTCAATAAAATGGGCACCGAGTGTAATTGAAGGGGCAAGTGGATGAAGCTGATATGGGACAATTTTTTAAATTTCTAGGAAAATCTTTTTTAAAAAAAAAAAAAAAGGTTGTGTGCTTTTTTTTTATGGATTTTACTCAACGGGTAAAACGGGGTCATATTCTTAGTCACCAACCATTTCTGTGACTAAAGGGGACGCAATACTGATGAACTTATCACCATCATCCATGGTAAAAAGTAAGTTTCAAAAATTGTCATCCACTTGCCCCTTCAATTATGTTTAGCAAATTATTTCCCAAAAACGAATTACTTACTGTTAAGACGAAAAATTCGACCGATGTCAGTGTATCCAGTGACGAGGGGGATATCAACTGTGCACATGTACTCCCCAGCGTCGTCCTCTTGGGCATCTTCAATGATGAGGTTCAAGCCAGAAATTTGTATATTAGATTCGTAACTTTCCACGATTCGCCTACTGTTCTTGTACCTGAAAAATTATATTATTTTTTAGTCGCTGTAAATATTTGTAATCTTAATGCATTTCGTGTAGCATATATTGTGTCCAAATCTTTAATGTAATTCCGTTGGTATACTAAAACAGTTATTCAGTTTCATTTTCTTTTCTATCTGTTTTTCTTTCATTTTTTTCGTTTCTTTCCTTCTTTTTCTTTTCCTGTCTTTTGTGTGTGTGTGCGCGTGCGTGTTATATACTTTAACAAAACTTTACATTTTTTAAAAATTGATTCGCACACTGCAAAAAATGAACTGTTGTTTTTACAGTATAAAATGGCAGCCGAGGTTCCAATTTAAAACTGTAAAATGCACAGTAATAAACTGTACAACTAACAATTTTAGTTTCTTACTGTAAAAATAGAAATTTTACAGATTATTGATGCAAAATTTAGCTGTACTATACTGTAAAACAATAGTATAATGCTGGTAGTAGAGGTTCCAGTTTAAAACTGTGAAATGCACTGTAATAAATTGTAAAATTTGCAATTTTGCTGTTTATTACTGTAAAACTAGCTATTTTATAGTTTAGTACTGTAAAAGTAGAAATTTTACAGTTTATTACAGTAAAATTAACAATTTTTACAATTTATTACTATAAAATTAGCTGCATTATACTGTAAAAGCAACATTCACTTTTTACAGTGCATTACTTAAACAATTTACTTTCAGTTTTTGTATTATTCTGGTGAAAAATGAAAATATGTTGCGAAGTTATTCCTATTAATTAACTTTAATGTTTCAATTGTTTTGTATTTTACAGTTACATTTTACTTTGCGTGAAATGTTAATAATTCATTTTCATCCTAATTAACTTTTCCTTGAAAAGTCAAAATCTTATTTCATTAATCAATGCAGGCATCAACACAAATTGTGTCGTCAAAAAGTATCATCAAAAACCGCAGTCAATTAATCAGTACCGGCTATGAATTTTGTTATGACATTCAAACATTTTGAAGGGTTTGTTATGCAGGAATATAAATTAAAAAGTTTGCTGTTTCATAAGCATCGATGTATCGATCCATGTTTTGAAACATCGATGCTTTTTCATCGATTTCGCATCACTGGTGTATGTGGGTGGTGCACAGTGTCATAAGGTGGTGAACATAAGGAAACATAAGATGGGCCACTTCATATTTCCGCCCTCCATCGTAAACGATGGGGGAACTTCCTTATGTCCTGAGATTATAGACAAAAAATTCGTCGAAAAATTGCTTGCAAAGATTATTCATAAATTTCTAATTAGAATAATATAAAGATATTTTACTTCTATCTGAACAAAACTAGGAAAAATGTGAAACTAGCAACGTGACATAGTCATCCAAAAGTGTTCGAAAATTTCAAACGAAGGATATAATTACATCCACCTCCGGTTCAGATATATGTAGTAACTATAAAATCTTTTCGCATAAATTTTATTATTCTTTCTAATAACAACGCCTCCTAAATACTAAATGCCTACTACGTTTGGTTCGCTACGGGAGACATTGGTTCTGCTTTGAGCGCCACCTTGGTGCAATCCGACGATGCCGTTGTTATGGTGATAAATCCGAACAATATTCGAATTGAACTTTTGATTGGCTAGTTTTTAAATTTAAATTTATAAATCAACCAATCGCGTTAATTTCTTTGTCTCGAAGAACTCGAATAGATAGCAGTGCGTTGTGAACCAGGGGAGAAATTTTGCTCTGTGCTAAAAACCAGAAAGCAGTAGGCATTTAGTATTTAGGGGGCATTGCTAATAATTAGTAGTCATGAAATTAATTGTAAATACAGTTGACAAATTTATTTCGAAGCTGAAAGTAAGCAAGCATAGATATGTGCATTTTAGGCTTTTCAAATAACAGGCTTTCAAGGCCTTCAGTGATTCAAGACATCAGTTCAAAAACGTTTTAAAAGCTTTTTTCCACCATATACTCTTGTTTCTCTTTTCTCATTGTCTTCCGTCTCTTGTGGAATGCATTTGCACATTTTGAGTCGTTAATGGTTAATATGAGTGCACGCAATAGAGTCGAAGGGATGCGTGAATAAGGAACAGCATAGGAATGTTTTCACTTGCTGAGTTTTCGCAATGAACCGTTTAATATATTCACTTTGCGAAACCAATTCACATAAACACTGCATCACGGCAAGAATGTTCGGCACGACTTTACGCGCACCTGAAGAAAACAAATGCATTTTATAAAATCTTACCACGTGACTGGTGTATCGTCATCTTTGGCCGAAGAGCAGAAGAATTCAACCGTTTCGTTGATTTGCAACACATGCTCATTCGAACTTCGACTGACATCGTCCTCTTCAGAACTTATTTTCTCGTGACCTGAAAGGAAACATTCGCATTAATTTCGAGCACTCTATAGCTTTCTACCAGGTCTGTAATTTGGGGGAGATTGGAACAGGAAAGATTCAGAAATCAGTTTTAGGAAGGGACCTTGAAGTGAAAAGTGCACCTTCCCCCCATTCAATTTTCATTAAGAAAAAAAAAAAAAAAAAAAAAAATGAACATATACATTAAGATTCCTTTGAAATGTTTTTAAAAAGCCTTTAAAGCCTATTAAACTACTTTGAAGTACAAGAATACTATATACTAATTTACTTCGGATGAAAACTTAGAATATTTTTTTTTCAATATGTTAAGCATACTATATTATTATTCCTTACATAATTTTATCAAAATGGTATAATGACGTACTGTATTACTTAGAAGCATTGTTATAACGATTGAAACAAGATGTAATAAAACAGATATTCATAATAGAATTCATGATAGAACATAATATTCACTTTTTAAGAAAAATTAATGAAGAAATCGTGATATTAGGACTGAACTGTTATACGTTAAAGGGTATAACAGTTCATATAAGGGGGAAGGGCTAAGTATTCATATTGTCCATCTTTAAAATTTCGACATACACTAGGTAACCAAAAGTATCCGGACACTTTCAAAAATTCACATTTTTACATATAGCTCGAAAAATAAGTGATCAATTGTTCTTTAATTTTAGTCATATAAAATATAGACTTCACCGAACATTTCCAAGTTGAAATTAAATTACCCTTGCATTTGGGGGACGACAAGAAGGGGGTTGAAAGAAAAACCGCTTTTTGACCATAACTCTCCGAAAATAGCTCGGAATAAGCTATCAATTTCAGTAATTAATTAGCATACTATGTATAATTACTGTACAAATTTTTATGAACGTACCACTCTTACTTCTGAAGATATGAAACATTTTTGAAAAAACGGCAATTTTATTTGAAGGGTTTTTGCTCATAACACGCAGAGTTTTTGATCAAACCTTATCACAACTTCAGGAAAGATGACAAAATACAAGAGAAAAAACATACTAAAACAGTAAATAAAAATATTAAAAATTCGATGAGATATGAACGTTAAAAGGAAATAATTTTTCACAGCGCATGCGCGAACGACAGAAATTTATAACTACAAAAATATTGTAGCCTGATTTATACTGCATCTTATAGAAAAAATTCCAGTTGAATATCATGAAAAATGAAAAAGATATCAGCGATCTAGTGAGCTGTATTTCATTCATTCGCAGACAATACATAAATAGTGAGGGGTTGTCCACAAATAGTGTGGTGACAATCGATCATTTTTTTTCAATGTTAAATTGTATACAGTTTGAAAATTTATATTCGGCATTGTCGTCACATTTCGTCTGTTCGGCCAAAAAGACCTTATATGTAGGTTTCCAAAAGTATCCGGACACCCTCTGAAACGTTGGTTTGAACGACGACGCAATAACCTTTAATTTAAAAATAGCTCTTTGTGGACAGACCCTCACTATTTATGTATTGTCTGCGAATGAATGAAATACAGCTCACTAGATCGCTGATATCTTTTTCATTTTTCATGATATTCAACTGGAACTTTTTTTATAAGATGCAGTATAAATCAGGCTACAATATTTTTGTAGTTATAAATTTCTGTCGTTCGCGCATGCGCCGTGAAAAATTATTTCCTTTTAACGTTCATATCTCATCGAATTTTTAATATTTTTATTTACTGTTTTAGTATGTTTTTTCTCTTGTATTTTGTCATCTTTCCTGAAGTTGTGATAAGGTTTGATCAAAAACTCTGCGTGTTATGAGCAAAAACCCTTCAAATAAAATTGCCGTTTTTTCAAAAATGTTTCATATCTTCAGAAGTAAGAGTGGTACGTTCATAAAAATTTGTACAGTAATTATACATAGTATGCTAATTAATTACTGAAATTGATAGCTTATTCCGAGCTATTTTCGAAGAGTTATGGTCAAAAAGCGGTTTTTCTTTCAACCCCCTTCTTGTCGTCCCCCAAATGGCAAGGGTAATTTAATTTCAACTTGGAAATGTTCGGTGAAGCCTATATTTTGTATGACTAAAGTTAAAGAACAATTGATCACTTATTTCTCGAGATATATGTAAAAATGTGAATTTTTGAAAGTGTCCGGATACTTTTGGCCACCTAGTGTATATACAGTCACTGGTCTCCACAATAAGTTATTCTTCCCAGCCTAAAGTGTTGATTGTCTTCTCACACAGGGCCGTGGTAGCCCGATCGGTAAGGCGTCGGACTCGTGTTCGGAGGGACCCGGGTTCGATCCCAGCCGATCAAAGATCCACCGTCTTGATTAATGGTGGCTGGGGGACGTTAAAAATGTCGTGGTCACAAAGTCCTCCAAGTGAAACGATACCTCTGGGGGTGCTGGGCCAAGGGGTTTGCTCGACCCTTGGTCTGGTTCAAAAAGAACAGAGCGCTCTTCAGGGTCCTATCCCGGTTAAACCACGAGTTGTGGTAGGTACGGGGGACCCTGGAGTGTGTGAAATGAAATGTCTTCTCACACAAGCTAGACAAACATAATTGTATACTACGAAGTTTCATGGACTGAGAAATTATTTCAGGGAGCAGAAAATTATTCTTTTCCTCCTTTTTACTTTTTCTTCTTTCGCAATATAATTGTTAACTCAAGTTTTTTTTCTTCTTTCTGTTCTTGTTTTTTTTTTTTTTTTTCGTAACATGCATGTGAATTACCAATAAAATCTATATCAAATTCGATACTTTTCAGTTACAGGTACGTCGCTTGACTTGTCAACTTGTTAACTTTCTACCTTGATGAAAATAGAAACAAAAAGCCTATGCTTCCACTATGTTTGTTCTCTTTTTCTGACGTTAAATTTTAACGTAAATTTAATGTTTTTCATGATTATAGTAGATCTAGTTATTATTGATGAGTTATTTAACATTTTAATATTCTTTTATTTAATTGATGAATTGCTTTTTCTCGAACGTTTCATGCTATTTCATGACTTGCTTTACATTTTAATTGCTTGCTTTAACTTGTTTGGGGACAATTTTTTATTTTAATGGACTTTATAGTCTTGTTTAATGCTATTATTATTATTATTATTCTTATTTTAAGTTCATTAAAAACATAAAATAGTGTATTATAGTACTGCACAACAGGTAGTTTCATTTCCTTTTGACCACACAGTGCGACAATAAAGAAAATCAAAAATAATCGCCAAGATTAAAAATGCGCCAAGTGACTTACACGTAACGCATTCCGCAACATTCAGATTTCAGAACTTTCCAATAAAAATATTTCATAGGAGAATTCTAAATAACTTGAAGTAATTTGGGAACGCCCTTATTCTATCCTTGCCAAGAAAATGATTCATTTATTGCTTGCTTGCTCATTAACCGAGTATGTGTGTCATGTCGTTAACCCAAGATTGATTCTTTTATTACTGGTTTTCAAGTAATGGCAAATTAAGATGGATGGAAGTTAAGGAATCCTTGAACTTCGAGATTTTTTTCCCCTTTTCACGGTGCATGCACGAAAATCACGGTCTCCAAAACTGATTGTCAAAGTCTAGAAACCGATGTTACGAGAATGAAAAATTTAGCATCACATTTTTCAATATTTAATTCAAAAAGCGGCATATATATTAAGCGCTTCGTGTTCTTACATTCAAAATTCCCAGGGTAATTACTCAAAATGGGCACATCCAGTTATTACAAAATTTATCAAAACATTCAGGAATTCTCGCACAGTATTTCTAGGACAAATATTGTTCTTAGGCACAAAACGGGAAAAAATGTTCTGTACACATTTTTGATTTAATACCAGAAGTTAAAGCAAACGTACTTTTAAATCATCGGAAGCTTATTAATAACTACTTATTTTTACTCGTGATGTGACGACAGTTTTGAGTTAAATGCAAATTTATTTAAGGCCGAAAAATGAACACATTGAATACAACAGACGCAGTATTTTTGTACCCTTTATAAGCAATATTTATTACTTCCATTTCAACAGTGAATGGATTCGAGCTATTTTCAAATTTTCAAATTTATGCAGACGAGAGGGGAAAAAAAAAAGAAAAGGATGAAGATAACGGCAAAGATGACGACGTTGGAGCTGGACAACGCTAATTATACTTTATGACTTTTGATATGCAGAAAACTTCAAACTTTTTTCTAAAGCCAGGGAAGCAAATCACGATATTTTTCGCGCCACTAGTCTTTTTCGAAAAGATTAGCAAAAGAAAGAGACAATAAGACTGTTCAAAGCAAATTAACCACCTTAGTACTGCAGAAATATTTTGAAAAGATTTAAAAAATTGAATTCTAACACCTTGCATTCAAGTTCTGTTTTTCGCAATCACAAATTGCGATAGGCGTATGCTCAGATTTGTGTGTGTGTGTAGGCATGTATATGTAAAAGTGTGTGTGCGTGTTGGCTTGTGTGCTTGTGTAGGCGGTTATGAGTGTGTGAGGTGGTAGGTGGACCACCGTCCCCCACCGATGGAGGCTCTCTCTTCACTCTTCACACTCCAGGGTTCCCCGTACCTACCACAACTCGTGGTTTAACCGGGATAGGGCCCTGAAGAGCGCTCTGTCAGGGTCGAGCAAACCCCTGGCCCGGCAGCCCCAGAGGTATCGTTTCACTTGGAGGACTTTGTGACCACGAACATTTTTAACGTCCTCCAGCCACCATTACTGCAGACGGTGGATCTTTGATTGGCTGGGATCGAACCCGGGACCCTCCGGTTACGAGTCCGACGCCTTATACCGATCATGCTACCACGGCCCTACCGATGGAGGCTCCGAGTCCTGTCTGAAAAAGGTACATTACAACAAAAACTGCGGTCAAAAATGAAAACAAATAGCAATTCGTCATTTGCACCCCTCCCCCCCCACACACAAAAAAAACAGAAAGAGAGAGAGAGAGATAGAAAACACGTTTTAAGGAAATTTTTGTTGGATCTTATTTTCAAGAATTCAGTTATAGCAAGCGTATATAGCGGTCTTTTCGTACCCGTTATAAGCAGGTTGTACAGCATGCACCGCTCTTTCTCGACATTTTGCAATCTCCCTTCGAATAGGGTTGACGCTCATTATAATGACCACTAATTACAAATACTATCACAATATAAGGACCGGTGGGAAAACCCCCAACAGTATCCCAAAGTTCTCTATGTTCTACCTCTTACAGCGACCACTCGCTATAAAAACCTTTTTCTGTGGGATGGAGATTGTCGTTATAACGAGCGTCGACTGTACTTCCTTTCTCAGACAGAAGACATTTTCTTTCCCTCTCTATCCCAGCATCACCCGAGCGACGAATGCGTAATTCACGAAACACAAACGCACTCGGAAATGACACGAGATAGCTAATTATGTTTCCATCTCGCCGGAAATTCGCTTCCCCTTCCTCTTTCTCAACAATCATTTAACCTGTGTCATCAGAAGCACTATCCATGATTTGCGAAACATAATTCAACACCTATAATTGATGATTCCGCTCTTGATGCATGCACGTTCTATTTCCAGATAAATTGATGCGGGCATCCTCCGATTTCGCTGTAATGGATGGACTCGCAGACATGCCCTGAAGTATAGGCAATAATCGTAAATGGGATTTTAAGCAAGAGGATGTCTGCCCGTTTCTTTTGTTTAGACACAAATAATGTTTCAGACTGGAAATATTTCATGAATAAACTTGCAAAAAAAAAAAAAAAAAATTCTTTACGGAAACCAAGACGGGGGAAGGAGGGGGAGAGAGAGACGGAAGCGTTTTTGTGTTTCAATATTTTGTATTTTGAAACAATAGTTTGTCATATGCAATTTTTTTGTACAAAGGATGTTTAAAATTTGTTTATTTGAAGAGTATAATGTAAAAGTTTTGCTGCTTTTTTGAAACAAGAAAACTTGCTTCCTTTCTTTTTATTTTTATTTTTTTTTTGCCCGAGTATGATAATGTACCAATTTTTATCGACAAGCATTATACGCAACCGAAATCCCCAATAAACCTTTCCTTAAATATCCCCATGACTCTAATATTCTAATCATAAGTGTTTCACAGAAAGAGAGAATAGCTGTGCTACAAAGAGATGGCGAATGAATTGAAAGCGGAAACAGAAGAATTCATTTTGTAATAGGTGTGATCATTGAAAGCTCCCAGCAGAGCAAAGTTTTTTCAGCTCGGGCAATCTCGTTGATCATACCTATTACAAATTGAAGTGCTCCGTTTCCACTTCCAGTTTCTCCGCCATCAGTCCGTGGCACAGCTGCAGCACTGGCTTTTTTTTTTTACATCAACGGTGAAAATGAAAAATCAATTTCTACTGCATGAATATTATTTATTCATTTCTAAAAACATATCCGTCAATATTTCCTCCCTGAATGAAATGATTTGTATCACTCTTTTTAAAAGCGATGGAAGTAAGCATCTACCCAAATGAGGGATTATTTTAATACAACAGTTAACAAAATGCAGACTGAAGTATTTCAAGTGAACCAATGAATGAATATGAATCATACAATGTAGGAAGTACGTGAAGACATTAAAATAAATATGTCCCTTTAAAAAAAAAGTGTTGACAAACTTACATCCCCCCCCCCTAAAATTGCTGCCCTAGGTAGTGAAAGGCTTGCCCAATCCAGGAACTCGCATTGATTATTCCTTTTTTAATCAACACAGACAAACACCGAATTCAATGATTAAATATAAAAGTTCACTACAAGTTACCTGTGCAATGCAGGGAGGGGTTACGGGGAGCCTGCAAGCAAATACCAAACAGCTTGCTACAGCTTCTGGAGACAGCAGTTTGACCTTTGTTTGTGCTCGCTAGTTTAGGAGTGTCATATAACAGAGATGAAGTTGTCTTCACACTCTTAGTTAAAATTATTTTAGCTCAGCAACAAGAAATACAAATATAGCTCCATCTCGAAAAGTGAAGGTACAAATTATCGCTCCACAGTCCGGACAAAGTCAGAATTGCAAGCAAATGCTGATCAGTTTGTAACATCATGCAGAGACTGTAGTTTTGTTCTTGTTTGAGGTCATTAGTCTCGAAGAGGAAGGTATCTCATAAAGAAGCTGCGTTTATTTCTACACTCGGGCTAAAATATTTTGAGCTACCAGTGTGAGAGAAGATATACTCAGTTTATGGTGTCCCCAGCTTTTGTTATTCATGCTGTAACGAGTCCGTAGCACCTTCAACTTTCTTTAAATGAGCATTCCAATCTTGAGGAAGTAACTATACATTTATTTACAAGTATTTACACTATTTACAATATGAGCAGGAAACAATTGCCAAACATCCAGCAATTAGGTAGCAAACAGTACACTGTACTCTTAACAGTAACTCATCACCACGTATCTAACGTGAACAGTAATTAAGAAATTACAAAAGCAAAACATCGCCCAAGCGAAACGAGAATAAAACCAGTCACCAGAATCAAATCTGAAAACAACTGACTGACTTGTGTTCAAGGCCAGCTATTTATACAAGGAAAGAAATGTCCACACTATTCTAGAAAAACCCGGAATATTTTGTTTCATTCATAACTTGAACAATCCATTCACAAATTCTAGTGATAAAAAGAAAAACCACGCGAAAATGTCTTCACGCTTATCAAAGTTAGGGCAAGTGTAAAAACTACAAAGTGTTACAGGGCCGGTATACAAGTGATAAAAGTGATACCTTCAGATACTTTTGCAACATGTCGCCGGATAAAACCAAAACTAATGAAAATGAGTCAAGGCAGGAAAAACAACAACTATTTACAAGATTTGTAACATTGCCCCTTCCCAAGGACTGCACGTCCCGGGCAGTACAATCTCCAGAAAGGAAGCAAGGGAAGACTTACAGATGCACACATTACATGATGACCAATCATAAACATGATAAACAATAACAATGAGAACATGAAAGAAATAATAACATTGATGAAGTAATATTACAGACAATTAAAGGCAAAAGTTATTTACAAAATTTACAAACAAATTACCATGGTAGCTTTAGATTTCTTTTACGAACTATGGCCATAGTATGGGGCTAGCCGATCATAATGGACAACCCTAGGTTTTGAATGTGATGACTTTTGGATCCTCACTACGTCGTCGTTCAGCCGGTGAAGGACTGTGTAGGGTCCATCCCAATGCGACTGCAATTTGGGTGACAGACCTTTACGTCGGATGGGATTCCATTGCCACACCTTGTCACCTTCTTGAAAATCATGACCAGTGGACCTTGTGTCGTATCGGGTCTTCATTTTCTCCGTCGCGATGCTGATTCGCTCCCGTGCGAAGTGATGAACTTCTTCCAACCGGGCCTGGAGATCCTGGACGTACTCCTCAGGCGATGAAGGCGCATCTGGAGGGAGACCGAAGACGAGATCACAAGGCAGCCGAAGCTCTCGGCCGAAGAGCATCTGTGATGGGGAATATCCGGTGGTCTCGTGGACAGCACTGCGGTAGGCCAGCAGGAACAGAGGAAGTTTCTTGTCCCAATCCTGTTGATTTTTGGAGACCATAAGCGAGAGATTATTAAGGATTGTCCTGTTGAATCTCTCCACCATGCCGTCCGATTGTGGGTGTAGTGGTGTCGTTCGAGTTTTCTCAATTTTGAGGATTTTACATAGGCCCTTAAACACAGCAGAGATGAAGTTTCTCCCCTGATCGGAGTGGATCTGCAAAGGTGTCCCATATCTCGAGATCCAATGCTGGACTAGAGTCTCTGCTACAGTGGTAGCTTCTTGATCCGGAATGGAATATGCTTCGGGCCATTTGGTGAAATAGTCAATGGAAACGAGGATGTATTTGTTCCCATCAGTAGTTTTCGGTAGAGGACCAAGAATGTCGATCCCGATTCGTTCGAAAGGAGCTCCTACGTTGTAAAGATGTAGCTTCCCGCGGCTTCTTCTCTTCGGTCCTTTACGGGCAGCACAGGCGTCACAAGAATGACACCACTTCTCCACGTCATCCTTCGCCTTGCTCCAGAAGAAGCGCTCTCGAACCTTGTGGAGGGTTTTCAGGATACCAAAATGTCCTCCAGTCGGACTACTGTGCAATTCCTTTAGAACGTCTGGAATTCTTGATCTGGGAAGGAGTAACTGCCATTTGAATGCTTTACCATCGTCAGATTCCCATTTCCGATACAGGACGCCATTTCGCAACTGGAGAGATTTCCATAGAGCCCAGTATCTTTTCGTTGCAGGACT
>JAXGGA010011016.1:0-44269 GCA_038373865.1 Uloborus plumipes
GATTTAATAAATGTCCAAATAAATGACATCAATGGCTACAAGAATAATTGTTTGGCACATTCGTGCGATTTTCTAAACAAAAAGAAGATAAAATTATCTTAAAAAGTGTTCTTTTAAAATGAAAAAATAAATAAATAAATACACATTTCTATTATTTTATGTTGGAATACAAGTTGAGCGATTCCATACCAAATCACCGAAAAAAAAAAAGTTGGTCGCACGACCGACTCGGATTTTTTTTTAATTTGGTACACAGATTGATGGTATAGAGGTATGAAAAAGCCCAAAAGGAAAGTTACCTGCTCCACTTATTTTCTGAGATACATGCCCTCAAAGTTTGTCCGCCACGTCAAAATACTAAAAAAGTGATGTTATTTAATCATTTTTTATAAAAAATCGTACTCATGCAAAATAAAAGTGTTAGATATCTATAGAATTTAGTTACTTCAGGCATTCTGAAAAAAAATACTAGAACGTTCATAATGAAAATTGCCAAGGTACAGGGCTCTTTGAAGTTGTCACCACAAAAACTTGATTTTGCAGATTTTGCTAAAATTCAGGCATTTATTACAAAAAAAGGCAAACAAAACCAAAGGTTTTCTCACTTTCTGGTAGTGTACAGATCCTCCCTGTAAATTGCTACGCAATAAATTTTTTGGGTTTCTCACTCCTTCTTGGAAATATTTTAGCTTAAAGATAAGCCGTAAGGCAAAAAATGCGTTTTTGGCCATCTTGGCAGCCATTTTTCTCATAAAGGGGGAGCAGTAGAAACTTTAATTTTTTTTAAAAACAAGCCACTGATATGTTAGCTATTTACAGGAAAAGAGTTTACTTTTGGTTATTTCCTCCATTAAGAGATATTCTGCTCACAGTATATGCATGTTTTTCACGACGACCATATGCTTTTGTTCCCCCTCTCATGGACTTAAATTTAATTAAACCAAAAAATAATGATATATTTATTATCAGCTGTATTATCTACCCAATATGTCATGAAATTTAATTTATTAAATCATTGAACAATAAATTAGATAATTGATGAAAACAAGAAAAAGTATTTCTCTGATGCCTGAGCATTATGCATTCATAATTATAAAGCACTAAATACTTTCTTGAGAAATTAATTAACATAAATGAGCTCTAAATATTTATATCATAAGCAATACCCAATCTTGTGATTGGGATACTCCTGTTTTTAATTGAAGAATTTCTTGAATATCACATGAATATCAGGAAAATAAATGAGGTCTTTTCGTTTGATGTAGGATACTTTATGACAAATTTCATTTGATGGGCTACTAACTGAGCATGGTGGTAAAGAGCTATTAATTTCAGCATCGAATTCCATTTTACCTTATTAACAGTTAAATATTTATAAAATAATTAAATAAATAATTTAATATAAAGCCATGCTTGAAGAATTAAAATTAGTGCAACTAATTTATTCCCACACTGATCTTTACAAAACTGACATGTGTTGAGCACTGATAAGAACTGACAAGAATAAGTTTACTCACTAAAATACTAGTTCACAGATACTATAAAGCGTACATTCTATTTTCTACAAAATAATACTGCAACAAAGAACAAGGGTATAAAGGGGTAGGTACTAAAGAATTTCTTGAAAAATCAATTAAAATAAAGGAGCTTCGAATATTTATCTCATAGGCAATACCCAATCTTGTGATTGGATATTCCTGATTGATGGCTATAAACAGGAGGATACCCTTGTTCTTTGTTGCAGTATTATTTTGTGGAAAATAGAATGTATGCTTTATAGTATCTGTGAACTAATATTTTAGTGAGTAAATTTTTTCTTGTCAGTTCTTATCAGTGCTCAACGCATGTCAATTTTGTAAAGCTCAGTATGGGAATAAATTAGTTGCACTAATTTTAATTCTTCAAGCATGGCTTTATATTAAATTATTTATTTAATTATTTTGTAAATATTTAACTGTTAATAAGGTAAAATGGAATTCGATGCTGAAATTAATAGCTCTTTATCACCATGCTCAGTTAGTAGCCCATCAAATGAAATTTGTCATAAAATATACTACATCAAACGAAAAGACCTCATTTATTTTCCTGATATTCATGTGATATTCAAGAAATTCTTCAATTAAAAACAGAAGTATCCCAATCACAAGATTGGGTATTGCTTATAATATAAATATTTAGAGCTCATTTATGTTAATTAATTTCTCAAGAAAGTATTTAGTGCTTTATAATTATGAATGCATAATGCTCAGGCATCAGAGAAATACTTTTTCTTGTTTTCATCAATTATCTAATTTATTGTTCAATGATTTAATAAATTAAATTTCCTGACATATTGGGTAGATAATACAGCTAGTAATAAATATATCATTATTTTTTTGGTTTAATTAAATTTAAGTCCATGAGAGGGGGAACAAAAGCATATGGTCGTCGTGAAAAACATGCATATACTGTCAGCAGGATATCTCTTAATGGAGGAAATAACCAAAAGTAAACTCTTTTCCTGTGAATAGCTAACATATCAGTGGCTTGTTTTAAAAAAAAATTAAAGTTTCTACTGCTCCCCCTTTATGAGAAAAATTGCTGCCAAGATGGCCAAAAACGCATTTTTTGCCTTACGGCTTATCTTTAAGCTAAAATATTTCCAAGAAGGAGTGAGAAACCCAAAAAATTTATTGCGTGGCAATTTACAGGGAGGACCTGTACACTACCAGAAAGTGAGAAAACCTTTGGTTTTGTTTGCCCTTTTTTGTAATAAATGCCTGAATATTAGCAAAATCTGCAAAATCAAGTTTTTGTGGTGACAACTTCAAAGAGCCCTGTACCTTGGTGATTTTTATTATGAACGTTCTAGTATTTTTTTTTCAGAATGCCTGGAGTAACTAGTTTCCATAGATATCTAACACTTTTATTTTGCATGAGTACGATTTTTTATAAAAAATGATTAAATAACATCACTTTTTTAGTATTTTGACGTGGCGGACAAACTTTGAGGGCATGTATCTCAGAAAATAAGTGGAGCAGGTAACTTTCCTTTTGGGCTTTTTCATACCTCTATACCATCAATCTGTGTACCAAATTAAAAAAAAATCCGAGTCGGTCGTGCGACCCCCATTCGGTGATTTGGTATGGAATCGCTCAGTTGGAAGTTGCAGCTTCCCTGATAGCACAGTGACCAAAATGTGACGCTTTTGTGACCCGTGACGCTCGTCACAAGCGCAGTCGCAACCACGTCACCGCGACTTACGAATGTCCGACCGCGGTGACGTCACAATGCGACTTTACAGTGACGGCGCATGACGACCCAATTGCAACCGAGGTCACCTAGTGACGGTTTGGCGACCTCACATCGCAGTCACAGCGACCGATGTGACCAGTCAGTGACCTGTGTGTGAAGTTGCGGCGGCGTCACAATGCGACTTCACAGTGACGGCGCCCGACGACCTGTCATAAAATATTTTTTTATAATTTTGAAAAAATAAAAGAGTCTTTTACTGACATCAGACATCACTGATATAAGAACCTGGATTGAATCAACATACTTTCCGCCAACCGTTACGCTGCGAAACCCATTGTCCCACGCCTGGAATCGAACCCGGGTCGTCTCGATGCAAGCCAAGAATTCTAACCACTATACTAGACGAGAGTTACAAGAGGAAACTCAAAAAGTAAAGAGCTGCTGAAAGTCACATTGTGGTCACAAAGTGAGTCACATCCACGTCGATGTGACAGTTTTAGGTCACGATGCGACTTTACCACGACGTCAGAGAAAAGTCCCACTTGCGTCTTCAGGCGTTGCTAATGCAATGCTTTTGTGACCCTCGCATGCGTCACAAGTGAAGTCGCAACCAAGTTACTTACGAATGTCAGCAACGGCGACTTCACAATGCGACTTTACAGTGACAACGCCTGACGACCCAATTGCAACCTAGGTCTCACAGTGACGGTTTAGCGACCTCACATCACAAGTCACAGCGACTGATGCGACCAGTCAGTGACGAACGCGTGAAGTCGCGGCAGCGTCACAGTGCGACTTCACAGTGACGGCACCTGAGGACTTCTACGCCTTGTGACTTCTCCGCGAGATGACACTCATAAGTTGCTGCCACATCTTTGCGACTTCGCTTGTGAGGTATCACAAAAGCGTCTTATTTTGGTCACTGTGCAATTCGTAGTCACATCCCCGTTTGTTGTGACTTTTTTAAATCGCAATAATGCTTTGAAGAATTTCATTTAAAAGTCACAAATAAGGCGCAAAACCAGCACTAAGTGACATCGACTGCCTTCGTGCTACCAGGCGTCGTCACTGCAACATCGCACTTGTGATGTCGCCGCGAATTTTCATTCGTAAGTTTACTTGTGACGTACCCGAGTCACAAAAGCGTCTTATTTTTGTCACTGTGCTATTCATAATCATGCCCCGTTTTCGCATCTGCTGTAAATCACTACAGGGCTTTACAGCGACGTCATTTAAAGGTCACAAGTAAGTAATGAAATTTGATAGTGACAATGACGAGAAGCCGCATAACCGATACAAACTATCAAAACGTCGCATCAAATACACAATTACACGACAACGGTTTCCGTGACTGTGTCGTGTTGTCACGGAATAGTCACAAATTGTCCAAAATTGCATTGACGTTGTAAGGGCCGTCACAGCAATTTTGACGTCATCACGGATTGACATTCGCAAGTGGTTGTCACTTGGTCGCTTTTGTTACTGCTGTCTGTTAGAAAGTGATTGAGACTCTTAAAAAAATTTTTTGACTGATTTTGTAACGTAAAATTATTAATTCGGTATTATTAATTCGGTCTTCAATCGGTAAAAAAATATTTTAATGAAAATTCACATTAAGGTCACAAAGTGACGTCTCCAAAACATTACATTGTGACCGGTCACAATTCAGCTGTCACAGCGACGTTGTAGTGAAGTCACACGCAAATGTCGCAAACGAGTCACAATGTGACTTTTGTGCGTCGTCACAATTGAGTCACGGTGTGACTGTGACGCTTGTGACTCGCAGTGACGTCACTGTGACTTATCCGTGACACATTGTGCTATCAGGGTGAATTGCAATTGATGTAGATGTTTGGAAACATACCTTGTTTGCAATACACCGCCAACTCAGTAACTCCATCCATGGACTACAGTTTCGTGCTTTTTTGGCGCTCGTCAGCATGTAATAGGAAAGTAACCGAGCTGGAGCAGAAGAAAAAAATGCTTTTTTGGAATTTTTTTTCAAAAAGTTTTACCTTTGACAATAGATGAAAAAAAAAAAACTAATTTTTCAAGGGACAAAGGAAAAGCTCCATATATCCGAAGCAGCGATATAACGAGATGCGATATAACGAGGGGTTACTGTAGATTGCAATTTTATGTGGACCTTTCACCCACCCCCAACACCACGAATACCAAGAAAGCCTCTTATTTCTAGATCTGAATCCAACATTTATTCAATTTAACATGCCGCTATTTTTTCGCCAGACTTGACTTTGCACTCAGCTTTCTTGAGCAAACATTCCAGTTTACTTATTAATCAAGGGCGATGTGCAAGCTTCTATTAGTACAATATCAACTGACGTGGGAATTCCTTCCTATTTCCGAAGTTGCGACGAAAAGAAAGTTCAGGTTTATGACATTCAGTAAATCCCATTTGAGCTCTGCTTTCATATTTTGCAGTTCCCGGGAAAACTTTTTTTTTCCTCCTAAGGATGTTAGAGTGAAGCCTTCTTAACATCTACGCTTCAGAAAAAAGAATAAGAAACAGCCAAATAGAACAGAATGATTTACGTGTTACCTTTCTCAACCCTACAGCAGTCTCATGCGGTATTATTAAAATAAATTAGTTGCATTATGTATCGTGGGCTGAGTACTACAACTAGGTAACTACAAATTTGAAAAAAAAAAAAAAAAAAAACAGAATCTTTCACTTATGATGGAAAATTTTGTGCGAAAGAAGACACGTATATTTCTAGTTGAATAAATTTTATAAATGGTAATTCCACAACATTTAAATTAAGTTTTCACATTCTACCAAAATCATAAACAAGTATTAATTTATCAACTTTTTCTTGAAGCGGCATGAAAAAATTATGTGAAATTAGGGCCTGTACACAAATGATAACACGCTTTGAGAAGGGAGTGAGTTTGTAATTGTGACATTACGCGTTTTTTACAAGAATGTCTATGAAAAACAGCCTGACATGTAATAAAATGAGAGAAGGGGGTAAGATTAAGTGTGACACTTTGTGGTTAAACGGGGAGGGGGTAAAAATATTGAAAAACAAAGAGTGTCATCCCTTGTGGGCAATCCCTTTGTTACAAATTGAGTTAACTTAATTTTCCAGAAAGTATTTGCATGCATTCAATCTCATTCGTCCTTCATAGTCTGTGGAACTAGCGACAAAAATACCCAAAATATTTCACTTTCGGATACCAGTGTAAAATTTTGCAACAGTGCTTATGTACATACCTAAAAACAGAAAATCGTCAGGAGGCATTTGATTGGAAGTCATACTTACAAACCAGTTTTACCAACTAGTTTGCCGAAGCTTCGGTATTCTATGTTTCGGCCAAACTGCGCTTCGCGCCATCTCTAGCTTAAATGGTAATTTTGCTCGTTAGAAGAGCGTAAAATACGAAGCTATTTTTTATAATGTATTTTGAAAGAGTATTTATTGAACCTAATTAACTCTATATCAATACCTTAATTCATTATTCCATTAAATATTAATAAAAATAGCTCTTTGTTCCAGCTCTCTCAGAAGGATACTGCCTTAATATGTGCCAAAAAACTAAAATTTTATTGAGCGATTGTCTGAAATGTCACTCTCATTTTCGTAATTTTTTACACTCCTAAACACAAAAGTGCCGAAAGGTAATGTCGGTGACATGTTTTGCTTTTTTTTTTTGCCTTTATTTAGTTCTTTTTTTTTCCCCATTTCCAAAGATTTTCACGAAAACCTCCCATAAAAATCCATAAAAAGTCCGTTACCCTCTGAAAACCCACGTTTGTTTGTTTCAGAACCGCTTGGAGGGACCAAGCTTTCATTAAAAACTCTTTCGTATAACAACCCTCAGTAACTCCATGAGCCTGAATCGGTTGCTAAGCGAAAGTCTGCTGAAATTATATATTAACTCAATTCCGTGCGTGTAGAGTTACCGTAATGAAAGCTTGTTTAGCGAAAGTTAAGCGCCTTGCTTTGTTGCATGTCAGTTTCAAAAGATGTAATTCAATTCGCAATGAAAATATTCAAAAAAAACTTTTGGTAACGTACCAATAAACCGCTTAAATTTAAAAGTTTTTTTTAAAGCATTTTCCCTCACTCAAAACTAAAATATTTACCTTTTTTTCCCCTTCTTTAATACAGGCTGATTGTATTTTTTAAACATAGCAACTAGGGAGCAGATGCAAACACTGCTTAAAAGTTCTGCTTTATAGCTTTAGATTTGCAGCGAATATTCATCAAGTTTTCGGCATACAGCCGTACATAAAAAAAGTAGGATTTTAAACTGGAAGAATAAACTGAAACAACTCTGAAAGAGTCTTCATCGAAAACTAGAATATGCCAAAAAAATCGAAAAAATATTTCTACCAATTTTTTCCACGCTAAATGTGTACGGAGTTTTGAGCTACAACTGCGGGAAACTTTTCTACCACCATCAGCTAGTAATAATGTCCACTGTGATTCTTTGGTTTTGTGATTTGTATGTTATTGAGTATCTTGTTTCCGGCACATATGCCATAGTATCCCATCCTGACACTTATACCTCAACTGAGCTCGATCCCATTACAATCACATCGGATCTTCAGCTAACTGACATTAACGTATTTATGTACTAAAATGAAGAACTAAGCAGTTAAATGAACGTATTTACTTATGCAAGGCAGCCATTTTAATAACGTCATCACAGGGAGACCTTGACGTCCAATCAAGCGCCTCCCGGCGGTTTTTGACTCTCTTACATGAACTCTATATAAAATTTCACACTGGTATCCGGAAGTGAAATACCTATATTTACGAACTCCACGGACTATCAGTTCGTGCAGCAAGATCACGCTAAGCCGCAAACGTCAAGAATGTGCAAATTGCCGGCTGCATATGAACTACGGCACTTTGCTATATTCTCGCTCATATAATACTTTCAGCCGAGATAGACTTGATCGTTTTTCGGCGGCTCGTTTGAGACTGCCGTTTTTCTTTTTGCCGATAATTCCGGCCTATTACTTGTATAATTAGGTTATTGCATTGTAAATAGTCCTCTAATAAATTGTTTACTTTTGAACTTCGATTGATCCATGTTGCATGAAATAAAAATTAGTCAATTAATTTTCATTCAGGTTAAAGCTTCCAGTTTAAATAAGCTGTGCTCACACTTACAGCTAGTACCCTAACCAATTCATAGTATTCACACCAAGATAATCTGAAGTCTCTTCTTTTCCTCCCAGAAAAATAGAAGTGTTAAGACTTTTTCAGTTAAATTTAGGCTGATTTTTTTTTTAATTGCCTCTGACGTACAGTAGTACAGAAACTTCGTGTCCCTGTCTCAAGACATCTGTTTTCGCAACCGTACCTCTTATAACATAGGACGTTATTTTGCAAAAGCATAGTATCATAAAAATATGTAATGTCACACTTCTAGTAACCCCCTTTCTCCTACTTGTCACAAACTGTCACAATTTTACGAAATCCTCCCCCTCAAAGTGTTACACCATTTGTTGATGACCCCTCATTCAATAAAATGCAAGGAAAAAGAGGGGAACTGAAATTCAAGCCGTAAAAAGATCCTCGCTCAAATGCATGGAAAAAAAATCCTTAAATATATGAGGGTCGGAGGGAGGGGGAGGGGGAGTTCTTTTTCTTTCCTGTCAATGTTGAAGTCAAACATATTTCTTGCGGAAGGAGAAAACTTGAATAGCCAAAGGGCTCGAATCAAAACGAATTCAACCGAACAATTCCATCAGTAAAACCATTTCGAAGTCTCCTCATTATCCGACTAAAAGTATTACATTTCAATTTACCAAAAACATGCTTTTCGAGCTGTCTGTATTGAGCTCGTTTTAGTCTTTCAGCTGACTTAGTTCAGAGCAATCACTCAAATACTTAATCTAATGATCCTGAAAAGGTTTCATTCAGTACATTGAGTGTAAAGGATATGCATAGAGTATCATTAATGCCAAGGGCTTGGCGCAAACACTACACAGCCCAACAAAAAGCAATTGAACCACGGAAAGGGATATTTTATCCTGAACAATACAGATGTTTTGAATAACATCATAATTTATGGTACGTGAAAGATAATTTCTTTGAACGGTTCGATTGTTTTGTTATTTAGCTTAAGGTTAAATAATCGCACTCAGCATTAAGGAATATTATGTCACAAAGGGTAGAGGCGTCTAGTACCAAAGCCAGCTCACATTTCAAAAGTTTTTTTTTCTTTCGAAATTTGTTACTTCTTGATTGATACTAAAGCTCCGTATAGTCGGAGAGCCAGTGCATCCGCCATTTTGGATCAAAATGGTTTTCTTCTCTTGATCCGCCACCATTAAAACGGATTATTAAAAGGGAGAAACTAGACAGTCAAGAAAAGAAAAAAAAAAATGACTTTGCCGCAGTATACATTGTACTAACAGCTCACAGAACAGATTTTGTCTCAACATAAAGCCGTAACTCAGAACCAGAACGATTTAAGTCCAAAAATGGTGATTTGCACTTTGTTTCTTCATTGTGCGTAGAATATTGTTCCGCATCGACCCATGAGAACGTTATTCCATAAAACAAATTCCTTCACAATTATTTAGCAGCATTTAAAGAGCACGATTTTGCCCTCTGCTGAAAAATAACGAAAATGAACTTACGCTAGTCTGCTGGTTCTAAGGTAGTGAAAGTATGAAACAAAATAAATATATGATTTCTTGATAACAACAATCAACAATTTCAGTTGATCTAATTATATATTTATACAGGGTGTCCACTCCTATCGTGGCCCAATAGCTAATTTCTAAACCGTTAGAGATAAGCATATAGTTCATATAGGAAAAAAATCTCTAAATTACGAAAGAAATTTGGGTCTATGAAATGTTTTTCAAAAAAATCAAATTTTGAAAGTTACGAAATTTAAATTTTTATACAGCCCCCCAGTCCTATTAATCATACTTAGTAAAACATTCTTGACACTGTAACGTTAAAAAAAAAACACTGTTCTACGACAAAATATGACCGAGTTACGACGTTTTGAAAAATCAAGATTTTGAAGGATTTCGCATACGGTCCCTTAAGCGATCTCTCGATGACTTCATTTAATAATGCAAAATCTTAATTTTTCAAAAGGTCATAACTCGGTCAATTTTTGTCGTAGAACAGTGATTTTTTTTTTAGTTTTAAACTTTACAGTGTCATGATTTTTTTTAGTTTTAAACGTTACAGTGTCAAGAATGTTTTACTAGATATGATTGATAGGACTGGGGAGCTGTATAAAAATTTAAGTTCCGTTTCGGTTAATTTGGAAATTTCATAGATCCAAAATTCCTTTCGTAATTTGGCGATTTTTTCCTAAATAAACTATATGCTTATCTCTAACGGTTTCGAAATTAGCTATTGGGCCACGATAGGAGTTAGGAGTGGACACCCTGTATGTTAATTGTTCTAAAACATATAATAAAATTCAAGTTCAAAAATTAAGACAGAAATAGGCGGAAAAGAAATATACAGCCTTGGTATGAATGGCTTTCATCACACCGCCAATTTCTTCTCTCACATTTTTAATTCAAATTTTGTTTTAATTTAAAAGTAGTGTCTTCGGTCTATACAATCACACTACAAAACGATTTGGAACGAGTCCGTTTCAATCAGGTTAAAAATCTCTGTTTTCAGCTGAACGATACAATCCATGCTTCCACTAAACAATCACTGGCCAAGTGCACGGGTTAAATCAATAACATTATTATAAATTAATTGCTCAATAAATCTCATTGATGACTCTATAAGAAAAACAATGACTTGAAGTTCAAAAGCCACAAAAACTTAGCTAGAATTTGAATAAAAAATGAAGAAAAAGGGCCGTATTTTTTTAAATCCAGCTTATTTCTTTTTTTTTTTCTTTTGTAAATAATTAAACACAATACTGGTAATTTAAAAAAGTGAGGTCGTACACTAAAGGTGGGTCGAAAGAAATTTAATTATCTTGGAACAATTAGGTGAACAGAGCGTAAAACGTTTTTTATTTCTTTCGTAGTTTTTTTTTTTTTTTTTGGAGGATTGAATTTGCATTCACATTAAACACTTGAGTTAATTCATCTTTTTCTCTTTCGTTTTTTTTTTTTTTTTTTTTTTTTTTTTTGCTGTTTTCTCCAAAGCTAAAATTTACAGCAAAAGCAGGATCGTAACCAGACCGTAGCTTCCGGGAGGGTTATACCAAACCTTAATTCTCGTGAAATCTATTAAAGTCAATAAAGTTTGATTTCATGTTCTGTATTCTGTTGATTTTTGGGACAATAGATGTTAAAAGGGTATTAACATGAAAAATGTAAGAAAAAATGACTCATGTTTTCTATGAAGGGATAAAAAATCTGAGTATATGAGTTTACTCATATTGGCGCATTCGAAGGAGAACTTTTGAAATTTCTGCTTTACAATACTTGTACGAGGTGTACAATATAGAGTTTGGTACTTACAAATTGGAAGAATTTTGGTGTTTTTTTTTTTTTTTTTTTAGTGGTATTAAAATTTTGAATTTAAAGGTGTATTGTTAAGAAATTATCTTTACAATAATTACAATGAAATTAACTACTGCAGAGAAAACACACAATTCAATTTTTCAGGTGAAGTTTAAACGTAAATAAGAAAATTAACATAAAATTTCAATAATATTTTTTTCAGTGAAAAAATATGAATAGCATTTTTGTAACACTTTTTTAAAACTTCGGAGGAAGTTTGAACCCTAAAAACCCATATAACGGGCCTGGGTGAAAGAGTTTTGATCCCGCCCTTTTCCATTGTATTATCGTATGCATGCATACATACCGGTAAAACTACCTTCGCGGTAAAATCAAAACTATTGCAGCACGTGCAAATCCTTTTAAGTGAAAGCTTTAAATTGTACGTGTTATGGTTGCTCAAACCGCTAAAACATTCCTAATAACAACAAACCTGATGAAACAAACCTGATAAACATTCGTAGTTCAACTTTACAATTAGCAAAAACCAAAGTTGAATCAAAAACTAAGTAATCTTAAATATGGCGAAAAAAAAAACTAAAAAATACGTTTCTAGAGTAAATCAAACTAATTGATTGATTGAAAATGAAGATGCAATACACCGCCAACTCTGTTATTTCGAACCATGGAGTCACTGCAGTCCATGGATCGAAATAACCGAGTTGGCGGTGTATTGCATGTTCCTGTCTTAGCCCTTACTTAGGAGAGGTTATTACTGCTTTATATATAAAAAGAAGATTTTCATAACTATTGAATATCCGCTAAGTTTACATGTACTTAAAATACATCAACATGTAATACAGTTTAGCCTTTAGAATTAATAATACTATTAACTATATTACTTTTATATTTGTAAAGAACGTGAATTTTATCTTTTATTCAGAATTACATACATACATACATATAAATCCACGTGTGAAACTAATAAAAGCGTATTAAAAACAGAACGACACTAACTGCCTCACTTACAATAAAAATGAAACTCGTTGGCCAGAGGACGTATAAACTTTTAACAAATCTCATTTTTTGTGAATAACAGAAAAAAAAACACGAACAAGGAAAGACAATGACGGCTACTAAGATTTGCCAGTCATAGAAAGCTTAATGAATATGGATAAATTGAAAATCCATTTAAAAACCTTGATTTTATGTACTAAAACCAACAACGAGTATTTTACGTGGGGGCCAGCAGAGTGGTATAGTGGTTAAGACGCTGGCCTCTCAAATGTCGTATGATTATGCGGCATGTAAACATCCATAGGCTTATAGTATCTCTTGGCAACAGTAGATTCCTGCTGCAGTTTCGCATCGAGTAGACCCCAGGTGCCTCCATCTAGTGGGGAAACTGGGCGTCAAAATTCTCGTGGCAGTATCATTCCGCCAATTTTGGTGCCACGTGAAAGAGTGGGTGCCGTTCTTGGGGAATGCACAAGGTCTGCAAATGGCAAGAAGCTAAACGCAGCCCCATTTGAAACAAACAAACAAACAATTTTACGTGGAGCTGTTCGTATAATATGGTTTCCAAGGGTCTAGAGACGGGACGAACGCTGTTCTGGGGGGGTTTGGTGACACTGGCGTATAGCTTGGCTTCCGCTCTCTCAGATTCCGACCCAATGAGCTGCCTGCGACGCTCATGTTTAACCTGGCAGTCGTTATAGACGCAGGGGCGCCCATCCCCTCCAAGCTCAAAGGCACAAATTCCCCCTCAAAATTTGTTACAACCCTCTTGTGCTTTTTATTATTATTTTTACCCATCTTTTTTATTTTATTTATTTTTTTAACTATTATTTTTTGTTATTATGACTACTTTTTAAAAGTACTAATTGTGCACAAAATACAATCGCTTTTTTCCCTTCCAGACACACACACACACACGAAAAAATAATAAATAAAATAAATAAATAAAAAATTAGGAATAAAGAAATAATTTAAATTAAAAGAATAAATTAATAATTTAAATTTAAAAAATAGTAAATAATTCAAATAAATAAATTAATTAGTTTTAAAAAATCCACCCCCCCCCCAAAAAAAAAAAACTTTCATGGCGGCAACTTGCGCCATAATCCCCTCCCTCCTCCTGTGAGTATAGAAGATAAGTTCCCACTTGTTTCTCTTCCCAATTGCAAATTACACTCTGTGATTGTTTTTTTGTGCGCAAAAAACACTGCACCGGTAGACATTCATTCTGAACTGCTTGAAGTCTACTAAGAGAAAAGTTTTCACTGCCGAAATTCCAAAACAGTGCTATTTCTGTGATTTTAAATTAATAACATGAGTATTGCAAGTCCTACAAACATGAGATCTAGCTAAGAACACACCCAATCTCAATCAAGTCGCCATTCGAACTAAAATTTATTACCAAAATCGGTTCATCCGTTTTGGGACTACGGTGCCACAGACAGATACAGAGATCAGGCACACATAAATAGACTAACATGTCAAATTTACAACCCCCTTCCTGGTTGCTACGGAGGTTAGAAATCACAAAAATATCAACGAAAATACAAAAGCTACTTAAAACATGAAACTATTGATATCCAATATTCGTTGAACTTTTAAGTTTCTATTTTTCTTCTTGACTAAGATTCGGCATATATATTTCGGATAATCTCGAAATAAGAATATTTTGTAGATTTATCGATCTGGGGTTAGTTTAAGTAGTGACTACGTAAAATAAGTTCTAGATATTGTTTAACATCTTCAGTTGAGTATTTGGTAGAAATCCAAATACACATTTTTGCTTGAACCAAGAAAATTTTACTACCCCCTTTTATTTACTCCCAGAGTCATGCAGTTGTTTAAAAACGTGGAATATCTTTGCAGTTTAAAGAGGAAATTCTTTACCATCCATTCTCTCAAAACCAAAAAAGCTAAAAAGTAAGTCTGTACATGAAAACATGAAACCTTTTATCAATAAAACATGATGACATCGATAGAGCGTCACAATGACGAGAATGTAAGATTGTGATAAATAAGGAATACTGGAAAAGAAAAATTAATTCTTCGCAAATGCGTAGATACAGTAATCATGATTGGTATTTCTCCAAATAATCGTGAAGTACTTTGTTCCTGTTTGATTACGCCTTCTTTTGCAAATGTTTCTTCGTTATTGTTTTAATCTTTAACGTTAAACGCTTAGGCTCTGTAATACTGTGATAACTCTTTGACACACTTAAGAATTTCCCAAACTGAATATACTTCAGTGAATTCATTAGTCAATATGTTTCATTTCGAACTCAATTCCTTAAAGGGTTTCTTTGTGTGTTGTTTCACGTTTCAATAGTTTTTACTGTATCTTTTACAAAACTGCGTATATTTCTTACTGTGTAGTTTTTTTTTTTTTAATTCTGATAATTCCCTTATGTATTGTGTCTATTTTTTCTAATGCTACGGTTCACTTATGCTTCTTTCACACGATATTGAGTAAGAATATTTTCTGTAATACTGTGATAACTCTTTGACACACTTAAGAATTTCCCAAACTGAATATACTTCAGTGAATTCATTAGTAAATATGTTTCATTTCGAACTCAATTCCTTAAAGGGTTTCTTTGTGTGTTGTTTCACGTTTCAATAGTTTTTACTGTATCTTTTACAAAACTGCGTATATTTCTTACTGTGTAGTTTTTTTTTTTTAATTCTGATAATTCCCTTATGTATTGTGTCTATTTTTTCTAATGCTACGGTTCACTTATGCTTCTTTCACACGATATTGAGTAAGAATATTTTCTGTAATACTGTGATAACTCTTTGACACACTTAAGAATTTCCCAAACTGAATATACTTCAGTGAATTCATTAGTAAATATGTTTCATTTCGAACTCAATTCCTTAAAGGGTTTCTTTGTGTGTTGTTTCACGTTTCAATAGTTTTTACTGTATCTTTTACAAAACTGCGTATATTTCTTACTGTGTAGTTTTTTTTTTTTAATTCTGATAATTCCCTTATGTATTGTGTCTATTTTTTCTAATGCTACGGTTCACTTATGCTTCTTTCACACGATATTGAGTAAGAATATTTTCTGTAATACTGTGATAACTCTTTGACACACTTAAGAATTTCCCAAACTGAATATACTTCAGTGAATTCATTAGTAAATATGTTTCATTTCGAACTCAATTCCTTAAAGGGTTTCTTTGTGTGTTGTTTCACGTTTCAATAGTTTTTACTGTATCTTTTACAAAACTGCGTATATTTCTTACTGTGTAGTTTTTTTTTTTTTTAATTCTGATAATTCCCTTATGTATTGTGTCTATTTTTTCTAATGCTACGGTTCACTTATGCTTCTTTCACACGATATTGAGTAAGAATATTTTCTGTAATACTGTGATAACTCTTTGACACACTTAAGAATTTCCCAAACTGAATATACTTCAGTGAATTCATTAGTAAATATGTTTCATTTCGAACTCAATTCCTTAAAGGGTTTCTTTGTGTGTTGTTTCACGTTTCAATAGTTTTTACTGTATCTTTTACAAAACTGCGTATATTTCTTACTGTGTAGTTTTTTTTTTTTTTTAATTCTGATAATTCCCTTATGTATTGTGTCTATTTTTTCTAATGCTACGGTTCACTTATGCTTCTTTCACACGATATTGAGTAAGAATATTTTCTGTAATACTGTGATAACTCTTTGACACACTTAAGAATTTCCCAAACTGAATATACTTCAGTGAATTCATTAGTAAATATGTTTCATTTCGAACTCAATTCCTTAAAGGGTTTCTTTGTGTGTTGTTTCACGTTTCAATAGTTTTTACTGTATCTTTTACAAAACTGCGTATATTTCTTACTGTGTAGTTTTTTTTTTTTTAATTCTGATAATTCCCTTATGTATTGTGTCTATTTTTTCTAATGCTACGGTTCACTTATGCTTCTTTCACACGATATTGAGTAAGAATATTTTCTGTAATACTGTGATAACTCTTTGACACACTTAAGAATTTCCCAAACTGAATATACTTCAGTGAATTCATTAGTAAATATGTTTCATTTCGAACTCAATTCCTTAAAGGGTTTCTTTGTGTGTTGTTTCACGTTTCAATAGTTTTTACTGTATCTTTTACAAAACTGCGTATATTTCTTACTGTGTAGTTTTTTTTTTTAATTCTGATAATTCCCTTATGTATTGTGTCTATTTTTTCTAATGCTACGGTTCACTTATGCTTCTTTCACACGATATTGAGTAAGAATATTTTCTGTAATACTGTGATAACTCTTTGACACACTTAAGAATTTCCCAAACTGAATATACTTCAGTGAATTCATTAGTAAATATGTTTCATTTCGAACTCAATTCCTTAAAGGGTTTCTTTGTGTGTTGTTTCACGTTTCAATAGTTTTTACTGTATCTTTTACAAAACTGCGTATATTTCTTACTGTGTAGTTTTTTTTTTTTTTTAATTCTGATAATTCCCTTATGTATTGTGTCTATTTTTTCTAATGCTACGGTTCACTTATGCTTCTTTCACACGATATTGAGTAAGAATATTTTCTAGCCCGAAATGTACAAAAAATTACAATTTTTCGAAAATGGTGATAAATCATGCACCTGCAATAACCCAGGTCACAAATAACCTTTAATCGTTTTGTTAACGTTTTGAAGCGGTTGTTACAACGTTAATAACCACTTTACAACCTTTAAAAAACGAAGTGTGCTACTTGGGAAATGTGCGTAAAAACTTTTTTTGTCCGAAACGTTGCATTTATGTTTTTTCCGTGATACTCAGTGTAAATAATAGACCAGAAAAATAAAGCGAAATGTAAGCAAAATTGTAACTTTTAGCATAGAGTAATATTGCCTGGCGACAATACTTCAATGCCAAAATTTTTAATTTGCTATTCTAGCGCTCATGTCAATATTTTTTATTATTTTTAATGCGCATCCGCTCTTCCTTATACCATCAAACAGGGTAGTCAAGAGATCATGTCAAATCAATCATGTTTAGTTTAAACGTATATAAGAACAGAACAATACGAAACAAAAATAAGCAGCCAAGAAAAATTACTTATTGAAGAAATTATTATAGATACAAATATGCATGGATTATATCCTATGTCCCAATGGAATGTACCTTTCATGAATAGAAATTTTTTTTCAAATAGGTGAAGTAGTTCCAGAAATGGCCTGGAGCAAATTAACGTACAAAATCTGCTCTCTCTCTCTCTCTTCATGAAATTAGTATAGATATACAGTGAACTCTCACTTATGCGCCTGCCCTAGGGACCAACAGAAAAAGGCGCATAAGTGAGATAAACGTATAAGTGAACAAACCTATTTAAAGGACTAAAACTCAACAGAGGTTCTAGTGAGAGAGTGAATAAGAATGTTTCTATAGAAAAGGGACATATTACTACGGTTTGGCAGTTACTGTAACGTAACTATAATGATTAAGAGAAAACAAAATTTGTAGCATACCTAATTACAAACTGTTCCCTTTAAAACGATGCATAATAGATAACTGTCCCTCTCCGAACTGTAGTTCATGCGGAAAAAATGCCTTCCGGGAGTTATAAAGACGAAAGATTAAAGAGGAAAGTAAAGAAAAATGCTTATTTTTTAAAGAAAATAAATAAATTTTCATACATTTTAGGGAAAATTCGTCGCATAAGTGAAATATTTATCTTTAGAGCGACGCATAAACGAACGATAGTATCATTATTTTGCTATGGAATGGGCTGGGACCATTTAAAATCGTCGTATAAGTGAAAAAGGTGCATAAATGAGGCGGCGTATAAGTCAGAGTTCACTGTATTGTTTCTCTAACCTGTTTTCTGCTACCACGCAAGAACTTCAAGCAAGAGCTTCTATATTTTCTTTATCAAATTCCATGATTTGCTCCTCATTTTAAAGCGTGCCGGCTACTAACACAAAAAATATGTCCCACTGTCTTAAAATTGCTTTTTTTTCCTGTTTTTTACTAGATATTACTTCAATGAATACCACAGAAAAATACAATGCTATGGCGTGATTGAGGGAACGTTGCTTTAGAAATGCAAAGATTGTAGGCTCGAACTTGCTATCGGTTTTGTCACTTTGTATTGACTATTCTTTCGCCGATTAATTTTGATTCAAATTACTAGGAGTATGTAATCTAAACTTATAGTAAGGATTTTAAAGTGCAGTTGCAATGTTGCTTTAAAACCGGAAAAGATAATGAATATTTTAGCATGGTAATTTAAAAAAAAATAATCTTTCTCAAAGGTGCTTTGATGTTGTTGATGTTTATTTAGTACTTTACAAAACTACGAAAGTAAGACATCATGTACTTTTATTTTAAATCAACGAAAAACAAAAATTCACTTTTTGCGTGTATTTCAGAAAAATTGAAGTAAACAAAAATAGAAATTTTAATTATTGCTGTCCAACCAGAATGCTTCGGAGCGGGTTAACTACGAATTATATTAATAAAGCTGGTATGAGTTATTTCTTTCATTCATTTCAAAACAAATATAAATTTGAAAAATCATGCATTCATTTTCCGCGGGAAGTAATGGTTAGAAATGAAACTTAAGACGAAAAACAAAAGAATATAAATGCATGATTAAAAGTTCAACACTTTCGTTTAAATCATAAAAAAAAAATTGACAGATAAAAAAGCCCACTTTTTTTTAACAATAAGTACTTTTTCTGAATTAAACGACAAATGAAACCAGGCTCCGATTTCATATAACTCAGTTAACTGTCAAGGGCAAAACTTCAACAGTTCTCACACTTCTGCAAGTTCCTACAAATATTATCTGATTCGAAAACCAAACACAGAAATGAAAAGCAAAAAACAAAAAAAAAAAACGAAGCATCTCAAAGTGGCTACTTACAGGCGAGTTACCCCCTTTGTCAGGTTCGCTTGGAAATCCTTGACCCCTTGGCAGGTGCAAACCACTTCACTCGAAGAGACCGGATCCTTGTGGCATTTGCATCCGTCAGCCGGCTGTCCGGGACCATAGTATCCCCTCCGGCCCAGACGATAGTTCCTGAACATCAGAGAAGTGTTCATCCTCTCAACATCGCCAAACAAGAAGTCGGACGTACCACCCAACGTCCCAGCCAACAAGAGGACTGCTTTCAGCAGGACCACATAAGAGGTCCTCCACATAGTTGTCCGTTTCCTGCCTCTTTGGCCAAATCAGCAACTCAAGGATCTTATAGAGGGTTGTTTGAACACACGCAAATCACCAACTCAAGGATCTTATAGAGGGTTGTTTGAGCACACGCGAAGAATCCCGAGAGGGATGTTTTCCGCACACATGCGCTCGGGCCACGAGACGAAGCCAAGAGTGAAGATCTCAGCGCGAGTGGTTGGGCATTGGGCTCGGGGTATTGATTTTATGGGGAGGTTTCTCGTGTGAGAGGGCGCGCTTGTGTACTCAACAGGTGACGGGATACTATGCTTTTTGGGCAGAAGAAAGTTTCTGCTGCTAGTGGGCGAAACTTTGAAACTTGAAGCTTTCCCTCTTGATGGTAAAAAGCGTTGAATGCTTTGCAAAGGAATTCGTGTAAGATTTAATCACGCTTTTGTTTTCCGGTTATACGGTGTCTAAGACTAAGCATATTTTCGACAAATATATTTGCTTTTAAAATAATTGTTTTAACTAAATTTGCACACAAAGAAAAATCTTTATAGGTATTGCATTCACTACTCGTTGCTGTTTTTTAAGAAAAGCATTTTACCTCAAATTCGTTTATCTAACCGTGAAACTGATTTACAGTAGTTCTCAGATTGATACTTTACTACAAAACTGTAGTCATTGACTGAATATACAATAGATACCGTAAAGTCGGGTTACTTGGACCCTAAGGGGTTACTTGAGCCCATTACAGTAAAATGATAAAATCTAGGTTTGGTATTAGTTGAAGACTTGCACGTAGTTCCTCGTTTCTCCTCTAGGTAGAAGCACTCTGCAGTCTCTAATGCTAGTACCAAACCCAGATTTTATCATTTTACTGTGGGCTCAAGTAACCTCCTTGTGGGTCCAAGTAACCCGACTTTACGGCAGCAAAAAAAAAAAAAAAAAAAAAAAACCGGATAAATTAACAGAAGGGGATGGAGTGGGGGGGGGGAGAAAAAATGTATATCGAACTGTATTCCGGTGATAAAGATAAACCCACTTTAGTGGCAACCGAACAGTCAAAATAGTTAAATGGGTAAAGGAAATCTTTTTTCCAACCGTTACTTAAACATACGCAAATTAGCTGGCCAGGAAAAAAAAAAGCGAATAAGTTGACAACCTAATTTGTTATAATGAATTTGATTTCGTATTATTTACGAGTAACTGTTGAAAATTAATCATCTAACTGCTCAACTTTCGAAAAGAAGTCACTTGAAAATATACAGTTTTTTTCTGTACACTGAAAAAAATAAACCGTTGTTTTTACACTATAATACTGGTAGCAGAGGGTCCAGTTTAAAACTGTAAAATGCACAGTAATAAAAGGTAAAACTAACAATTTCAAAGTTTGTTACTGTAAAGCGGTAATTTTACAGTTTAATACCACAAAATTAGCTGTATTATACTGTAAAAACAACAGTATAATACAGCAGAGGTTAAAGCTTAAAACTGGAAAATGCATAAAAAATAAACTGTAAAATTAGCAATTTTACAGTTCATTAGCAGCAAATTTTAGTTTATTAGTGTAAAATTAGCAATCGTACACCTTATTGTTGTATAATTAGCAACTTTTAGTTTGTTGCTATAAAATTAGCTGTATAATACTGTAAAAAAACATTCATTTTTTATACTGTATGAAAAACCAATATAAAATTTAAGTACTAAGTTTACACAAATTACATACGATAATCTTGTAACAAGGTTCAAGAAAAAGTCCCATTTATGTTCTTTACACCAAATTCGGGCAACATTACTATTTTATTTTTTCGAATTTTTTGAGCAACAAAAAAAACGCACCTTTGATGAAACCCTTTCTTTTTTAAAATAGACTTGTAAATTGGCAGAGCAGTCAGTGTAAATGCTTCAGAAAATTCACAATTACGTTTAAAAGACGAAATTGCAGAATAAGGTTTTAAATGACGTCACGCACGTGAAAGCCGCGGGAAGAGCCAATTTTGTCACTTTTTCGCTTTCTACATTGCTGATTTCAAAACAGTTGATGTGCAGTCATTCAGGATAACTTTGAGTATTCCTTTTTAATACTGCGCCTCCGTAATTCTTTTAGTAAGTTTGATTTGAAAAAAAAAAGGAATTGAAAAGAGTCGAAGAGACAAACCCAGTGCTATCCTTCCACTGCAACATTAGAGAATGACTTTTCAACTCTTTATTTTAAAAAAACTAAAGTTTTTTTCAATATTATACAGAATGTCCTCTCCAATCGTGGCCCAATAGCTAATTTCTAAACAGTTAGAGATACGCATATAGTTCATTTAGGAAAAAATCTCTAAATTACGAAAGGAATTTTGGGTCTATTCAATGTTTTTCAAAAAATCAAATTTTGAAAGACTTACGAAATTTAAATTTTTATACAGCCCCCAGTCCTATCAATCATATTTAGTAAAACATTCTTGACACTGTAACGTTTAAAACTAAAAAAAAACCACTATTCTACGACAAAAATTGACTGGGTTATGACGTTTTGAAAAATCAAGATTTTGAAGAATTTCGCATACGGTCCCTCAAGCGATCTTTCGATGACGTCATGAAATAACGCAAAATCTTGATTTTTCAAAACGTCATAACTCGGTCAATTTTTGTGGTAGAACAGTGATTTTTTTGAAGTTTTAAACGTTACACTATCAAGAATGTTTTACTAAATATGATTGATAGGACTGTGAGGCTGTATAAAAAATTAAATTTCGTAACTCTTTCAAAATTTGATTTTTTGAAAAACATTGAATAGACCCAAAATTCCTTTCGTAATTTGGAGATTTTTTCCTAAATAAACTATATGCTTCTCTCTAACGGTTTAGAAATTAGCTATTGGGCCACGATAGGAGTGAACACCCTGTATACAGCTCATTCCACCATTTAATAATTTCGAAACTATTGTTTAAAAATAGTTTTGAAATTTGTCAAAGTGCTAAATATCACACTGTAATATTCTATACGTGATAAAAATCTTGTGAAGTGCATTTCGTGTTTTAGACATTTAATTTCTCTGCATTATTGCACTACTTCCATTGAAACAACTTATTTAACTTCTCATTCCTTATTTGAATCAAAGTAACCTTAATTGTTGGATAGCTAAAAACCTGGCTGATGATTAAATTTTAATGTATTTAGTAACATCATTTTTTAATTTTTCATGCAGTTTATAAGTCCGTATTTTTATCACCAAATAGAATAAAACTATTAACCAATGAGTGGGACAGTTAAAAAAAAAACTAATTATAAATATACCATTAGTTATGATAGTGCTGATTTTATCAATGACAAAAGTGAAGATAAGTGCATGCAATTAAAATTTAATTATTATATCTGCATCGTATTCAAAGATTAAACAAACAATCTAATTTTTGATGGATGTACTTAAGAAAATATGCTAAACAAGAGAAAAAAATATGCTTGATTTTTATAAGAAGATTTATTAGGTTTAAAGTATGTGTGTGTTTTTATCATTCCATAATTAAAGTACAGTATACTATGACAATATCACCATTTATCTAGATGACATACATTTTTGTATAATGAGAAAAATATTTAAATGGTTGTCTGGATAAGTCTGTTTATCATTTATTTCGTCAATGACATTTTTGACACATTAATTAATTTCTGTTCCTGTATAAAAGGAAGAAAGAATGCAGAAAGAGATGTATTAAAATGCTTCATCAGTTTTTTAAACTAAAGTAATTGGTGTCAATTGGATTAAACATTTAAAATCATTAAATACAGTGCATTATTTTGTTTTGCTACATATTAAGATGGTGTGATTTGCAATAAAGAGTTTGAAGTACTGCCTAAAATTTTTTCGTGCGACCTCCGCTGTATCTGCGCACGCGCGAAGTCTCCTCGGACTTGCTCGAAATAGGGGGAAAAGCAACGAGGAAGTAGAAAGCGAACAACAGCTGAAGGCATCGGGTAGTGCGCATCCTAAACCTATCTCCCCTTTTTCAGATGGAAGCGTCCGTCGCTCCCAGGCGCACAATACGCAAACAGACAGTAGGCAATGGTAGTTTATGGTTTTTGCAAATCATAGCTCTCTCACACGTTCTATTGCTAAATAATATACTTACGCACATCAAAAAATAAACTTTTGATTTTACAGTACAGTACTGGAAACACGTTACAGTTTAAGACTGTAAAATGCACAGTAATAAACTGTAAAATTAGTCGTTTTACAGTTTATTACTATAAAATTAGTAGTTTTATAGTTTTTTACTATAAAATTAACGGTATTGTACTATAAAAACATTTTATTTTTTGCAGTGAGGAAACTCTTTTCGCTTGAAAAAAGTAACACTCTTTAGGTATTTGAAACCGCAGTACATGCGTATAATGGTGCACATTGTAGTCACGCAGAAGTTTTTAAACCATGCCAAAACGTTACTCAGAGTAGCAAAAAAAAAAAAAATGCCCGGGGCCAATCTTTTATGTTATTTTAATAATAATACGCTTTGTGGCAATGTTCTCCAAAATGAATCTTCTATTTTTAGGACAGTGTTTGGACGACAGAAATATAGATTGCCAAATTTTGAAGGGTTTTGGAAGGCATGTTAGCAAGCAAAATTAATTAAGAGATATGGCCACAAAAGCAATGCTGGCACGCTACAGATAAAATCAGAAACTGACGCAAGCTACACAGATCACAAAAAACAATAAATTATTTTACGTCCATTTTTTTAAAAATCTTTTCAGTAAAATTTAAAGCAGTTGTTGAAGTTTTGCGGCCTGCAGCTGTCCCAAGTAACACACTTCGTTTTTTTCAGGTTGTAAAACCCTACCAAGTTTAATTACTCTAATTGTAGAGAAGGAAATGCGAACGAAAATGGCCGAAAATGTAGATTATTATATAAACACAAACCAAAAATTTAAAAAAGAAAAACTCCTTCAAAAAACGTAAGAAGTTTATAAAATAAACCAAGTGATCCTAAATGTCCGCCAATAATTTAAAGAGCACGTCTAAACCTGTTTTTTATTTTTTAAACATTTACTACAAATGTCCTTATTGACTGATAAAATTACCTTACATAAAAGAAAAAAGGAAACTACTCTTTTCGAGAGGTAGGAAACATTTAAAGCTCTTAAAATTATAATAAAAAATCATTTTTTTAAAGTTCTTTCTTGTGAACATCTATTCGACATCAATTCAAATGATATAAATTTCGTTCCTCTTTTCTAAATCAAACTGATAGAAATAGCTTTTAAACTTAAAAAACTTTTTTTAATATTTTATTTCAAAGTGTTTTCGTTTTTAAATTTTCTAATTTAAAATCTGTTTAATATTTTACTATAGTATTTTGCACTACATTTTAAAATATACATTTTTTAAACAAAAAAAAAAATGAGTACTTAGTTAAAATCGCCAATTGTAATGAAAGTTCTGAGCATGCATGATGCATCTGTATTTTTAAAAAAATCTACCTTGAAAACGACCACTCGTATAAAGATCTTTTCTGTGGAACGGTGGCGGTCGTTATATCGAGCGAAGACTGTATTCGTTTATTTAATATTTGCCACGTTCATGTTTCCCACTACCAATCAATTTTGCACAAGTTCATAAGTTATTTTAATAACACACGATAAGGTCGAACCCCGAACCGTGTTCGTACCGCGTACAGAGCAAGCGGTTTAACCACTGGTCAGGTAAAGGCACATCTAGGGTACATTCATAAAGAACTCTGCACCGATGAAAGCGGAAGTGTTTTTTTCCCCCACCGGACTGAATTTAACTCGGTAATCGGAAGTAAAGTGTGAAAAGTATGACAGAGGAAGTAAGAAGAGAAATAGTCTTGAAAAACGAGACAGCTTTTAACATCGGCATACTAATATAATGATTCACAAAAGCATCCGTAAAAAGTTCAGTATTTCAAAATATTCATTGAAGTTTAATGAGAAAACTCTAAATAGCTGTAAATAAATACTATTGCGTGGTAATATAAACTGTAAAATTAATCTGAAATTTTTAGTGCCCCAAAACTAATCCTCAATTATTCAGTATGTCGTACTATGAAAGTTCTTGTGCACTTTTGATAATTCTGCATTTACATTTCTCTTTGTTTAGTACCAATTAAAAGTCATAATAAGTTATAAATGCAAACACGAACAGAGTTAGGTAAATTATAACTCCGAAAGGCTGTAAATATTTCATTAGCATCAGAACAGAAACTTAATTTAACATAGAATTTGCAAAAGAGTTACAAAGAACTTGTTGTAAATTCTCCAACTGCACAGCGGTAACTTGTTTTGATAGATAAACGAAACCACGCACTGATGGCTCCGCAAGCAGACACTTTCTCAAGGGAAAACATTTAAATGTCAAAACTTTGAAAAGACAACGCAACATGCAACTGCATAACCGTCTATTCGTGATCAGAAAGAACGACGAATATTGAAACTGATTTACATTTGGCATTCAGTTAGAAAATGTTCCTTTGCAATCTGTAGGCAGAGAGAGATGCAAAACCTTTTTCTACCTGAGACCTAACCTTCTTCACACTGTAAATAAAATGTTGCTTTTACAGTATAATATAGCTAGTTTTACAGTAATTTTGTAGTAATAAACTGTAAAAATACTAATTTTACAGTAATAAGTTGCAAAATTGCTAATTTTACGGTAGTAGACTGAAATTGTTAGTTTCAGTTGCTACTGTGCACATTTTACAGTGTTAAACTGATATTTCTGTGCGATCATTGTAAAACTGTAGTTTTTATAGTATAATACAGCTAACTTTATGGTTAAATTGCTAATTTTGCTGTTATAAACTGTAAAATTTGTTAGTGTTACAGTGATTATTATCAGTAAAATAGCTAGTTTTACAGTTTATTACTGTGCTTTTACAGTTTTAAACAGGAACATCTGCTGTCATTATACTGGAAAAACAACAGCTTATATTTTGCAGTGTACCCGCACACTTCATATTAAAATGATTTTCGCGGGCCAGAACACATAGAATTTCAAAGTATTTTTAAATTCTCGAAATAATACGGAAAATATGTAAAAAGAAAGAAAGTTAAAAGCCAATTCGTATTCAGGGGTGCCCCCCCCCAAGCTCAGTGGCGCAAATTCCCCCCCCCCCCACCAAAAAAAAATTTCACAACACTCTTATGCTTTTAATCTTTTTACCACTCTTTTATTTTATTTATTTTTTTAAATATTTTTTAATGTTATTTATTTTTTTAAATATTATTCAGTTATTTTTTTTAATTGTAACGATTTTTTTTATATTATTAATTTTTTTAAAGTAGAATCGCTTTTTTTTCCTTCCAGGCATTCCAAACACACACACACGCACACAAATAAAAAAAATTAATAAACAATAATAAATAAATAAAAGAAATAACTTAAATTAAAAAAAATAATTTAATGATTAATTTTTACTAAAAAAATATATTTCTAATTTAAGTTTAAAAAAATAAATTAATAATTAAAATTAAAAAACAAATTAGTAATTTAAATTAAAAAATAAATTAATAAATAATTTAAGTAAATAAATAAATTAGTTTTAAAAAATCCCCCCCCCCCCAAATTTTGATGGCGCATCTTGCGCCATAAGCCCCTCCCCCCTGTTGGCACCCCTGTTCGTATTACCAGTACTTGACGTTTCTATTTTATTAATTGAATCTGTTTAACTGAAACCAATTTCTAAGTATTTAGTCCAAAATTTGTCCTGTTCTCATTCGAGCGCTTTTAAAGTAACGACACGACAACGACGAAAGTCGGACGGTAATACTGCAACATTAAGTACGGTGTCGTGTCGTCTACTGCACTGTTTTTCCACTCATCCGATGTCGTTTCTCCGAAGCGGTCATTTTCCACCGCATTTCATTTCGAGACAGCAGTCTGACCGCATTACTATAGCTCCTCCCTTTGACAGACTACGACTGTTATATTGTTTTACCTCAGCATTAAAGAAAAACAAATGAAGAGACGATATAGGGTGCGTGATATTTACAACTTTATTACATATCTACCTTGTTTACTAAGAACGAAACGCATACTGTCAGAATGAAAATCTGATAAAAAATGACGAAAAGTCTCTTAATTACTTATTTACCCATGTATGTTTCAAATGTGTATCAGGTAAAAGAAAATGGTAGACTGGCAAGAGGATAACTCTCTCCTAATTAGTCTATAGCTGCAAATAAAAAAGTGTCTTGGATTGAAAGGGGAAATAAGACTATAAAATGAAACGAAAAGTTCATCTTAGTTACTAATTCGATCAATGTATGTTTTGATTTGCTTGCTTTCAATGGAACACTGTAAAATTACAAAAATTCTCCTCTTACTGCTAATTTATCAGCTGTAAATTACAAATTTTGTAAGAGTTGAAAGTGATAAAAAGGCTGAAAAATGAAAAAAAAATCCCTCTTAATTACTGCTTTGCTCAAAGTAAATTTTAAATCTGTAGGTGTTAAGAAGAAATGCAAGATTATAGGAGGACAAAGCTCATAGCTAACTAGCAATTTAATCATGAAATTTAAAATTGAAGCAACTAATACTTTGAACTGTTTTGGGATATCAAACCTAAATATTACTTCTGTTTAAGAGGTTATAGCACCTTTTTTAACAAATTTCTTTAATTTACGTGAAAAATGTAATTCTTTGAAATCTTTGTTTCTGCACTTATTTAACAATCAATAATTTAATTTCAAACATTAAAAATTTTTCTCACTTTTTTTGAAAATTTGAAAAATTTAAGAAAATTTCAATTTTTTAAAAAACCCAAAGACTTTTTTGTTTCTGCACTAATTTCAAAATTTCTTTTTGCGAAATGATCACAAGAATTACCTCTAAAAATCTGTACAATCTTTTTTTTTTTTCCTTAATTTGAAAATATTTTGTGACCTTTTATGTAAAAAATTCTTAGTAAATTTCGTTTTTCGAAGTTTAACAAGTTCTAAAAATTTTAGTAATTTATGAAATGCTTTTTCAATGCAGTTTTGTTAAACATATTATCCTAAGTTCAAAGAATATTACTTTGAAGTTGTATCTTAAATAGAAAAAATTCCTTAGCATTTCCAGTAACATAGAAACACTAAAAACTGATCATCGAGAAAAAGCACTTTAAAGGTTTACTTTTCCATTAGAACACATTGCATGCATGCCCTAAAGTCACTCATAACTTTTTAAATAATTTAGCTAGAGCAATGCTATTTTTTCCCAGTGTTTTAAATAAGTTTTACTTTTGAAATAAGTAATAAAAATTTTTTTGGTCTTTTGGTCATTTTTGAGGTACTGTGACCATTTAAAAAGTAGAACAGCTTTGGAAGTCCGTTTATCAACACTTTAGCACTTTAAGTAAATATTTTAGAAGTGACATTCATTTTTTAAGCAACATGTTTGCGGAAGGAAAAACGCTTTGAAACACTTTTAAAAAATAAGATTTTTTCTTGTTCAAGTAAGTATTAGTGTAACTGGAAATGGAAAATTATAAAGGACTTTCTGGAAAAATATTTCAACAAAGTTGTTCCCAAAAAGCAAAAACGTATTTCGTAAAACAAATGTTTGATTTGCGTTCTTATTTACCTTTACCTAAGTTTTCTCTTCGGAATTGCTCATAATACGTTTTTTTATTTTTTATGGTATAAAAATTTTAAGTCTGGCTTACTTTTATTTAAACATTTTTAATACTTTTCATTCCTCGGTTTTTTTTTCGAACTAGTTTTATTATTAATTCGTTGTTGAGCTTGCATGAAATGTGGAAAAATAATGAAATATAGATTTCATTTCCAATTCATCCATAATTGAAGTGTTTCCCAGTAGGTTTCCAAAACGAACAACAATTTAAGTAATAAAATTGTCATGTAGAATATTAAATAAACAACTAAGTAAAAATTCTATTCGTAGATTAAAACGTTAATAAACAAGTTCTTAGAAACATTGTAACCATTTTCAGCAAGTTTACTAGTTAGATGTATTTTATTTCAACGCTGAAGAAAACATTTTGACGCAAAGAGTTTCACAATTTCCTTACATTTAACCAAATAAATTAAATTCCAAGGAACATATTTATAATTTCTTTGTACTAACCAGATTTGACTAATACCACGCATATATTCAATTTTAATAAAAGTAGAATATTTCTCAAAAATGTATTATTTTCGCTTTTTTCTCAATGCTTTTATGCAACTCTCGCTTGCATACTTTTCATATAATCATTGGTCATGTTTTTTTTTACTTAAAAGATTTAAAAAATTCCAAAATAAAGTTTTATCATTTTTAGCCTACTTTCCCGTTAAAAATAAAAGATAGACGAAAATGCATTAAAAGTGGCTTAATGCACCTAAAAAATATCGCCAAGTCCAAAAAAAGTCAAAAAGAAATAAAAAAAAAAATAATATTGAAAAATTAAAAATTGGAAAGTAGGGTATTGAGATGGGGAATTTGTGTGTCGGTCTGTCTGTCGGTCCGTCAGTCTGTCGGTCGGTCTGTCTGTTCCCCCCCCCCTAAAAACTTTTGAATGAACACTCCGATTTGAACAAACTTTTTTTGTTGGAAAGATCTCGGCGAGTACAGCTCATTCCCATATTTGATTTTTTGATTTGAACAATTTTTGATTCACATTTGAACCGTTCAAACAATGTCTCCCGCGATACTAACTTTTTAGTGAACAGTCCGATTTGAATAAACTTTTTTTTTTCGAAAGATCTTATCAAGGATGCTTCATTCCCGTATTTACATTTCCGATTTGAACAATTTTTTGCTCAATATTGAACCGTTTAAACAAGCTGTCACCCCTAGTAACTTTTGAGTGAACAGTCCGATTTAAACGAAGCACCAAACCGATATCCCCCCCCCCCAAAAAACCCCCTAATTCTGAAATCTATGCTTGATTAGTCAAATATACCAAATTAAAGAATCGTATTTTAGAAGAAAATGATATTTCCCATTAATTTTTATATCCTCGTTTCGGCAAACCATTTCGTTGCCGCAAACACACAAATACGGCCTTGAAATTATCATATCTTCTCCAAACGGTTTTGGCCATAGTTTTGAAAACACCGTATCTTTTCGGAATTGGATAGTAGATACTGAATACAGTGAAACCTGTGTATAACGATACTGTACATAACGATAAACCTGCCTATTACGATATTTTGGTTTGGTCCCAGCAAACTTCCCATCTATTCTTGCTCAAACTGTCTATAATGATAATCTGTCTATAACGATATTTTTTCTCGGTCCCTTGAGTATCGTTATACACAGATTTCACTGTAAAACGTTCTCCCACGGCAACCTACTTCCTGACCCTTTATGCCCCAAATTAATTCGGCAATGCTTTATTTATTTTTTACACAAAAATACATCAAATAACATCTAGCGGTTAAATTTTTGACCGCCATTAGGATCTAAGGCCTCTTACGCCCTCAAGGAAACCATTTCTGATGGCAGGTATCATTTTCTGCCTCTCAGCAAAGCGCAAGGAATGGTACTTTCAAGTACCAGAATAATTTCCCTAGCCATTTAGGATTCAAAATACTAAATTAATGTTAGGGCTACTTTTGAGTAGTCAGGGCATGAAGGGTTAACAAGAAGTTCTGTCAAGAACTAAACGAGACTACTTTCCCGTACATCGACATCGGCATTCCAGCATCTAATCAATATTTACTAGATTATCTGAGACTTAAAAATATGTCAAACATACCTTTATAGCACTTAAAGCTGATTTCTAAAAGCAAAGTATACCCCTATCATCAGATGAAATGGACACGTAAAAAGTAAATAAAGTTTTGTCGCATGTTTTAAAGAATGTAACTGTTATAGTTCTTCCGTAGAAAACGTTCACAATCGTTTTCAAAAGAAAAAAAAAATAATAAATAAAATAAAAGTACAAAGAACATCAAAACAGATTTTATCAAAGAAAGAAAAAAAAACCTCGTTCGTTAATAAAATGTCTCGAATTTTATTTTTAATCCGTTGCCAGTTGTTAAATATAAATAAAGAATAAAATGCTCTAGTGAATGAACAATTTTTGTAATAAAAAAAATATCGTCTGCCAAATAAATAAATAAAAATAATAATAATAATTAATTAAACAAAAAAAAAATGAATAAATAAACAAAAAATCGTCTGCCCAGTCAGTTATTTTTTTTTTTGAGCCTGCATTTCCGCCATGTTTGCGGAGTCGGAGTCGGAATCAGAGTCCTCACAGAAGATTTTTCAGAAAAGTACTTAACATACATTTTTTATCAAAACCGTTTTCTTACAAAGTTAGTTTGAAGGAAATCCTCCTTTAAGTTCTGAATCAACATTCAATTTAAATTTCCCAGTAGGCGCTCATGTTAAAAATTTTTCTGAATGGTTCATCATTGAACGAAAAATGGTTCAAATTGAAAAGTGAAATATGGGAATGAGTCTCTCCGAGATCTTTTGAACAAAAAAAGTTTATTCAATTCAGACGGTTCACTTAAAAGTTATTAGGTGGAGAAAGGTTGCTTGAACGGTTCAATGTTGAACGAAAAAATGTTTATATTGAAAATTTAAATACGGTAATGAAGTATCCTTGCCGATATCTTTCAAACAAAAAAAAGTTTGTTTAAATCGGACTGTTCACTCAAAAGTTATTAGGGGTGAGGCTTGTTTGAACGGTTCAATGTTAAACTTAAAAATCGTTCAAATCGAAAATGTAGATACGGGAATGAAGTATTCTTGATAAGATCTTTCGAACAAAAAAAAAGTTTATTCAATTCGGACGGTTAACTTAAAAGTTATTAGGTGAGGAAAGGTGGCTTGAACAGTTCAATGTTGCACCAAAAATGTTCAAATTTAAAATTTAAATACGGTAATAAAGTATCCTTGCCGAGATGCTTCGAACAAAAAAAAAATGTTTAAATCGGACTATTCACTCAAAAGTTATTAGGGGTGACAGCTTGTTTTAACGGTTCAATGTTGAACGAAAAATTGTTCAAATCGGAAATGTAGATACGGGAATGAAGTATCCTTGAAAAGATCTTTCGAACAAAAAAAAGTTTGTTCAAATCGGACTGTTCACTCAAAAGTTAGCATCGCGGGACAGGTTTTTGAACGGTTCAAAGTTGAACCAAAAATTGTTCAAATCGAAATATCAAATATGGGAATGAGCTGTACTCGCCGAGATCTTTCCAACAAAAAAAGTTTGTCCAAATCGGAATGTTCATTCAAAAGTTATTAGGGGGGGGGGGACAGTCAGACCGACAGACCGACAGACACACAAATTCCCCATCTCAATACCCTACTTTCAAATTTTTAATTTTTCGATATTCATTTTACCTCTTTATTTTTCTAACTTGGCGATATTTTTTGGACTTGGCGATATTTTTTTAACTTGGCGATATTTTTTAGTTGCAGTAAGCTACTTTTAATACTTTTTTCGTCTTTCTTTTAACTTTAACGGGAAAGTAGGCTAAAAAAGGTGCAACATCGCGTTCCACAACAATATCTTAGCTCTTCTTTAAGAGTTATTCAAAAGAAATCGTATTTTATGCACCAAAGTAAAACTCCTAACCCATTAATGCCTAGCGTCCCTTTTTAGGGACAGTCCAAAAAAGGGTCTGAATTTGCCCAAAATGAACATTTCACCCAAATAATAGTGTTCAATTAGTACCTTGGTATTGTTTCAGTTCGTTATTAACAGATTGCAGCACATAACCATTGTAAAGTGTGTTCTGTAGCAGTTTCAATATGATCTTTATCAAAAATGACATTGTTCACAATCTCAAGAAAAAAGTTCAGTTTTCAAAGTTATTCCCAACTCCCGGTTTATGTTAATTGCTGATTTTATTTCTTCTTATAAAATGTCTTTTTAAATATTATATTGTAGACAGAAAAAAAAATTCAGGAAAAAAGTATGTACCCTCTGGGGTCTATCGTAACTTTTAAGGGACGATTTTTCTTTCCTTAATAAAAAAATTATTTTTTACATAATATCTTTTTATTATTTTTCATGTCCATTAAACACTGTTTGTAACCAGTATACAAAATATCTTAGGAAAAAAATGTCAGGCATTAATGGGTTAAAGGATCAACCCTGATATATCAGATAATCAGATTAGTTAATATCAGATTAACCCTGCTGCTGTGCTGCCCGGGTCCATTTCAACCCAATACAGATTTCATTCGGGTAATAAAACTTCGAGTAACATTGGTATAGCACTGTAACTTCATGAATGTGTTAATTTTCATATTTTGCAAGTCATGTTGCTTTTTTGTTTGAAATGAAACAGAACGCTGCTGATCAAAAAAAAAAAGTGTACTAAAACCGGTGTTAGGGACAAAGCATATTTCAGATAAACAAAAGCACATTTTCCTTGTTTACATTATGCGTAATTCATGAAACAATAAATAAATCATTTATGCATTGTTTTTTACATATATTTATACATTTAACTACCAATTCATCTTTTTTGTGCATTGAAATCGGTAACTGAAAATGTTTGAGGACCGATTCTTATGAAATTGAAAGTCCTACAAGTATGCCCACTTAAGGGAGCTTTTTAAAAAATATTTTTAAAAAAGGAAATAGTGTACGTATTACATGAAATTTTACTTCGGTATTTAACATTAGTAAAAAAAATTAAATAATAAAAAGTATCAGAAATACCCGATCTTCCCCTACACTTGATATTCACACAAAAAACGACAAATATTTGAAAACTGCAAAGAAAATATTAGTCTAGTGTTTTGACTCTCAAACTATTCTTTTCAATAAATATCCGGAAGAAATTTTCCCAAGCCATCTGACCTGTCTCATAATAAGGATGAGAATGGAAGAAAAAGGATGATTCATTTCCTGTGATAATCAGGAAGAGCTGATAAATATGATTCGGCATGTACACGATCCGGCAATCCGGCATTGGTATAAATAGTGTTTGTTCCTTCTGGTTCAATTGAGTCAAAGGAGTCAAATAGTAGTTATCTTAATATTTAAGAGGAAATCTTCTTGAGATAATTCACAGTTGACCTCATAGCCTCCCCCCCTCACCTTTCTTTTTTTTTCTATTCCAATTCATGACTTTTACAAAGCAGGAATTTTTTTAATCATCTATTATTTCTCTAGCCTTCTTTGTATTACCACGCGAAATTTTTCTTATTTCCTAATAAGAAAGATTTATGTGATATATTAGACTTTAGATAGATTAGACTTTGATAGATAGTTTTATACTTTTCCATGATTTAACCCTACTTTTGAAGCTTAAGGTATAATTCAACTTCGCAGAGATGGCCTATGACTCCTCCTTTTCTCAGGATTGTCCATTTTTAGGAAGGGGTGATACGCAGATGAAAATTGAGGAATGGGATTCATAATTGATGGGGAAATTTGAATGGGTAGAAATTCTACCTATTTTAAGGAATGGACTCGTTTTCTCATTTGATTGACACCGGCCATCTCGTCGCGGTTGAATTATAGTACCGATTGTTGACGAAAAATTGAAGCATTTTTTTAAAAAAAACATTGTGGGAACATTTTTCTTTTTTTTTTTTTTAATCGGTTTTTAACTAGTCATTTCTACAATGAATAACATTCGAAGCCTAAGATGCAGTGGCGCGGTTGGACAAAGCGTTGGGCTAGAAATACGAAGATCGTATCGGTTCAATCATGCTATTAGTTTTGTCGCTTTTGATTGCCTTTTTTGACCGGTTAATTTTGATCCGAATTTCCAAAAATATATAATCAAAACTTAGGGATTTTAGACGTTTATTTTAGCATGGAAATTAATAGTTCCTAAAGGTGCATTTTTTCCTTAATCTATACTAATAATGTAATGCTGAAGAGTTTGTTTGAACGCGCTAATCTCAGAAACTACTAGTTCGAATTGAAAAATTCTTTATGTGTTGAATAATAAATTTAATCAAAAAGGCATAAGGCTAAAGCCTTTTCGATTAAATTAACTATTAATGAATAAGGCTATATATAAGGAGTTATTGTTATGGTTCAAAAATAATAATGGTCAAAAACCACGAGCGTATTAGTTTCCACTCTTCTGGATAGATGGCGTTCATTAAAAGTATTGTTTTTTTTGCAACTGTGTACCCAAGTAGCATCAATTCATCGGATTTTGCTCGGCCGATCATCGAACTCCTCGTAAACTGAACGCGTGACGCACGATGACATCGTTCCGATCAGTATCCGAGCACGGTTTTCGATGAGCTACTTTTCATCGAAAAGCGATATAATTCCGATCAACTTTCCCGATGAAAATAAGCCGAGCATCCAAAATGTATCTTAAATTCATCGGCACGGGACTGCAATGCTCGTAAATTGCGTCGTCTCATCGTATTTCGAGCAAAACTCATCGGATTTTGCTGCTCGGGTTCTGTTGGGCCGATGAGACATATTGGAGCAATTTCTGAGGAGAACTCATCGAATCCGATCATCGGCCGATGAGAATTTCATCGGGCTTCGATAAAGGGCCGATCATCTGCCGATGAGATTATGCTGCTAGGGTATAGATTGCGCTAGCCGTAGCGAGCCGTCGTGGCGGCGAGTTTGTTGCTCTTCCGAAAGCGGATACGTCATTGACCGATTTCATTTCTAAAGTTAGCCCGTGCAACGAGGAGCCACGCAGCTAGTCTTTCATAAAACTAAGAGAGTAAGGCATCATTTCATTTTTTCTTAAATCGGCTGATAAAATTCCAACTTCTGAGATTGCAGAAACCATGCAGTCAGAACATTTTTAGTGGGCCAATAAGCGAGCTTGGGTCACGGGAATTTTTTTGCGATTGGTTCTAGACTTCCTTCTTTTCGGAAAGTGTTATTTAACTTTCCAACTTTCTTTAAGTTCGAAAGAAAATTAAGAGCTGCTAAAAGTGACAAAGGTGGGCGAAACCAATGAGAATACCGACACCTATGACACAAAAAACAATTACTTAAACAGTGAAAGTTCAAAGCCATTCCTTGACAAAGTGAAAGAGTGTCTTAATTGTTTTAAAGGAAAATTCTGCAGTGAAAGCGACGCGATTTGACTTAATGGCGTTGATTTTTAATTCATACAAGCTGCGTGGTCCGGCGTTGCACGGGCTTCCTCAAAAATAAAAGCGATGTCAAGTATCGCATGCATAGCATAACACTCTCCCTAAATGGCAATAAAAATTTTACGGTATAATTTCCCATTAGAATAACGACACCAAACTGCTCATTCTAATTCCAAAATTAACAATAAAATTCTAAATGGATCAGTTGTTTTTGAGTTTATAAATAGGAAAAAAAATCCCTAATAAAAGCAATCATTTCCGTACTGCTTACTAGTAAAATTAACAATAACATTTTAAACGAATAATATTTTTTAGAATTTGGATAGCAGCCAAAACAACTGTTTGCCAAAATAATTGCGCATTAGAATTTGATTTAAAGTTATAAGTGAGAAATAAAATTCCTTACCAAAAACAATTATTCCTAAAATGCTTTCTTTCCGTAAAATTTAATTGAAAAATTCTAAACTAAAAAGTGTTTTAATATTTGGATGGCAGCCAAAAAAAGTCCCTACTAAAAACATCAATTAGAATTTCATTTGTTAATACATATTCAAAATTGCACAACAGAAAGAAAAATTATTGATTAAAATAAAATAAATGAAGAAAAATATAGTTTCATTAACTAACATTGAAAAGAGAAATTTCAACAAAGAAAAACATCATTAGAACTTAAGAGAACCACATTCTTAAAACGGCAACAGAAAAAAAGTAAAAGTCATCAATTAAAATAAAAGAGAAATGACGAAAAAGTTAATTTATGAATTTTATAAGTCAGGAAAAAAATCAGAACTAAAAACAATTGCTGACAGACGCGAACAGATTTTAATAGTATTACTAGCTGCGTAGCCCGGCGTTGCACGGGCTGTAATGTAGTGAAGGCAGTTTGAGAAAACTACTCGCCACCAAGGCGGCTTGCCTTTAAAGAAATGAGGAAAGTTTAAACAGTTTACTCGCCGTCAAGGCGGCTCGCCTTTACAGTAGCGAGGAAAGTTTCAATTCACTACTCGCCGCCAAGGCGGCTCGCCTTTAAAGTACCAAGGAAAAGTTTAATAAACTACTCCGCGCTAAAGCGGCTCGCTAAAAAGCTTTCCTGCATCAAAGAATCAATCGAATTATTTGCACATGCTTCCTCAAAAATAAAGACGATGTCAAGTAGCGCATACTTAGCACTCTCCCTAAATTACAAATAAAATTCCTTTCCAAAAACAATTATTTCCAAACCGCTTTCTTCCGGTAAAATTAATTGCAAAATTCTAAACGAAAAAGTTCTTTTAATATTTGGATCGCAGCCAAAAAAGTTCCTTCTAAAAACAGCAATTGCAATTTTATTTAAAAACACATTTTCAAAATAGTACCAGAGAAAAAATATGTCATTAATAATTAGAATAAAAACAATTGTTAGAACTTTGTTATAACACGTATTCAAAATGACAAAGAAAAAAATAACACTCTTTCATTTTAAAAGTTCAACTTAATTAACGTTTTAATTCAAAATCGCAACGGAAAGAAATAAATATCTTGGAATTTTAAATAGTTCAATAATTTAATTAACGTTTTAATTCAAAATGGCAACGGTAAGAAAAAATGTCTTGGAAGTTTGATCATTAATTAGGCTTAATCGCTTTAAATTTGACTACTTATTAATTAAACATTCGCTTTAAATTTGACTACTTATGGATCGCAACCAGAAAAAGTCCCTTCTAAAAACAGCAATTGCAATTTTATTTAAAAACACATTTTCAAAATGGTACCTGAGAAAAAATATGTCATTAATAATTAGAATAAAAACAATTGTTAGAACTTTGTTATAACACGTATTTAAAATGACAATGGAAAAAAATAACACTCTTTCATTTTAAAAAGTTCAATTTAATTAACGTTTTAATTTAGGGCCGAATTCAAGTGAAACACCATTGCAGTCGCTTCGAGACGATCGCATATTGCAACCGCTACTGTAAGTCGAATTCAAGTGAATTCGTTTCACTTGAATCCAAATTTTGGAATTTGCGATTGCATTGGTGAGTTGCGATCGTCCGTGTTTCACTTGAGTTCCTGCCTTAAAATCGCAACGGAAAGAAATAAATATCTTGGAATTTTAAATAGTTCAATAATTTAATTAACGTTTTAATTCAAAATGGCAACGGTAAGAAAAAATGTCTTGGAAGTTTAATCATTTATTAGGCTTAATCGCTTTAAATTTGACTACTTATTAATTGATATCTTCGCTAATTAAAATCGTATAATTATATAGATTGAAACTAATGAAGCCTGAAAAATTACCTATCTATCGGTACCTGGTTCGACTTTCAGTTCATCGGCGTTCAGGAGAAATAAGCGTGACATAGAAAGATAGAAAGATAGTTAGAAAGATACTCAGTTTTTAATATAAGTAGATAGAACATAAACCAAAAGGATTTGTTCTGGACTGTATTTTCGAAAGAATGTGAAAGTTGAAATAAATGAAAACAAATATGAGCTTTTATTGAAACAGAGTCAAATTAGTGCTTTCGAATACGACTAAATGTTACACCGAATCATAAAAAAATTCGTCTAGCCGTACAGAATAACGTTTAAATATCCAAGTACTCATCCAGACATCTAAGTACGCCGAAAAGCCATGTCAAACTAATCGGAAACTAGGGACCCGATCCTTTGGGACTATGAGTCAGAGGATTATACGTTTCATTAGTTTTATGGGAAGGAAGCCCCTGCTATCAAACAGACATATAGCCCATTTTAGCTCCCTGCGGCCCTGCAAGTACTGAGACTTAGGGCCGTGGTAGCCCGATCGGTAAGGCGTCGGACTCGTGACCGGAGGGACCCGGGTTCGATTCCAGCCTATCAAAGATCCACCGTCTTTATTAATGGTGGCTGGGGGACGTTAAAATTTTCGTGGTCACAAAATCATCCAAGTGAAACGATACCTCTGTGGGTGCTGGGCCAAGGGGTTTGCTCGACCCTTGGTCTTTTTTGTTCAAAAACAATAGAGCGCTCTTCAGGGTTCTATCCCGGTTAAGCCACGATTTGTGGTAAGTACAAGGGACCCTGAAGTGTTTTAAGTACTGAGACTTAACATTTATAAATAGTATTTATTTCGAAACATTTTAAAAACATTTACCGACTTTTCAATAGATTCGGTATAGTCCAGGCTAGAAGGCCATATACCTAAAATTTTTACATATATGACATTTTTTGGCGGTTTCTATATGAATTTGACCTGCTGATTCCGAATCCGTTGAGTGCCAGACGCTAAACCTTGAGCATTTTTATCAAAATGGCGAAATCCAATATGGCTGCTGTAAAAGGTACGAAGCAAATTAATGCAATCGTGCGTGCAATGAAACATTTTATACACTTAAAAATGATTGTACTCTTTAGTCAAAATATAATTCTATTGAAAATTTATATTTATGAAAAGTATACGAATAAAAAAATTATCAAAATGGTAAAATTCAAGATATCAGCCTAAAAAGTTGTAAGGTTTGTTTTCAGGTATTAATCATTTTTTAAACCGTAATTTACATGAAAATAGAATGTTTTAACAAAGATAAATGTTTAAAATGATATGCAGGGAGCATAAAAAATGTGATTTAGCCAAAAAATAACACTGGAAAAATATTTAGAAACATTCCAAACTTAAGTTTCGGGATTTTGCCGGTTTAAACCAATTTCCTGCAAGAAACAAGTTTCTTTTGCGAAAAAGTTTCCCATATTGATACAAGTTGCATGAATGCGAACTTCTCACTGGTGTGAAAGATATTTTTAGCTACCAGTTGGAAGGTATATCCAATCTGTTTGTTTAGTGTTTTGCCTTCAGCTCGATAATGGATTGTCCAGATTGACTTCACCCAAGTAAGGGTATGTGCAATCTCTCGATATTGTAGTTTTGGATGAATTGCAAAACAAATAAGCGACTTAGCTATTTGCTTGCAATTATTGCCTTAGCACTGGCCATATTTGTTAAACTGCTCCAAGATCTTTCCTTGTAAACCAGAAAAGTGCTGAACTGTTACCATCAACCTATCTAAGAGTTTTTGGGAAGTTTACAATTTCTTGCCGTAAAGTGACTTACTTTAATTTGGAAGGTTTCTAAATTCTTTTGGAATACTACTGACTTTAGCTAAATAGTGGGTTATAATCACATCAGCTTCTTAATGAGAAACAAAAGCTTGTTGAATTCCAACACCAATCTAATCGGAAAAGAATCGGTACCAGTAGCAATTACACATTGACCTGGGGATCGAACACAGTCGGCTCACAACAAACTTAATTACTTGCGTCATATTTGGTACTATTTTCAGTAAGATATCTCTTTTAGAAAGTGGTGATTTTTCATTAAGTTGAAAAACACAATAGACATTTTTCTCTTGTGTGGCTCGACGTTGTGACGTAGTACTAAATTTATCGTATCTCTTAAACAGATTGTGCACCGCAAGAATGGTTTGTATTTCGTGCTTAATAAGGTTTTCTGCACCATCAATACAATTACTCAAGCAGGTAGCTTTGCGAGTATAGGTACTACCCACAATGTTGCACGTTCACCAAGAATGATAATTTCTGGACTACTCTTACCGACTACCCTGAAAACTGCCTTTAGTTTTGACTCTTGTGCAGATTTATTTGGACCTCTCATATTTCACTCATCATCAAATAAAGCAGTAGGAAGAGGAGCCAGTTCATGACTAAATAATTTCTGCAAGGAAGCTTTCCCTTGATGACTCCATTAAACCATATACCATTCTTGTTTCTGGCGTATGATTTGAATCACAGATTTTAGTCTTTGCGGTTAACGTAAGCATTGTTTTAACCTTCTTAATGTTTAGTGGCATCCTTGAGGACACGTTTTGTCACATGCATGCATCTTTGTCTTGCCAATTTTACCAGAGTCCTCTGCATTTTAAGCCCTATCAATACTTTACGTTTAAATCTATATCACATCAAGAAAGGAAAAAAAAAACTAAACACATTTTTGTAGAGATGGTAGGTATAGTGATTTGTACTGTCATTTGAAGTAGTAAAATGAAAAAAAGCTTTCTGTTAAAATAAAGCATCAAAATAGAAACTTTGCAAATTTTTTTAGTTAAGTAGTAACAATATTTTGTTCTGCTGTCTCACAGGTATTTTTAAAATTACTGCAAAATATTTAATGAATCTTCCAGATAAGTCTCAAGAATTTTTTCTCCCTTTTAGTTTAGTAGCAATGTTTTGTTCGGTTGATTCGCAGACGCTTCTAAAGTTATCACAAAACATCTATCGAATATATCTCATTAGCCCTAAGAATGTTCTCGCTTTTTCATTAGGAAAAAATAATTTTTTGTAGTGGTGTTTCTCATACGATTCTCTTCTTACCGGAAAATATGTTTTTTATTTGTCTGATATGTTTTAAGCCAATTTCTCTCTTCACAGTTTCACTAAAAACAAAGCGAAACACTCCTGGAAAATAATGGGCAGTTATAGGCTTAACTTTTGCCAGTAACATACCTGGAAGAAATCAGGAAAGTATCCTGCTAAAGTCAAAAACCTAGCTAAAGAATTTATAACGCTTCCAAACAAAAGTCAGTCACTTTACGGCAATAAATCGGAAACTTGCAAAAACTTTGAGATAGGTTGATGGTAGCAGTTTGGCACCTTTCTGGCTTATCAGGAAAGCTCCTGGAGCAGTTTAACAAATATGGCTACAGCTAAGGCAGAAATTTCAAGCAAATAGCTGAGCCGCTAATTTGTTTGAAATTCATCCAAAACTACAATATCGAGAGATTGCACATACCCTTACTTGGGTGATGTCAATCTGAACAATCTATAATCCAGCTGAAGACGAAACACTAAACAAACACGTTGGATATACCTTCCAACTGGTAGTTAAAAATACGTTTCACACCGGTGAGAAGTTCGCATTCATGCAACTTGTATCAATATGGGAAACTTTTTCGCAAAAGAAACTTGTTTCTTGCAGGAAATTGGTTTAAACCGGCAAAATCCCGAAACTTAAGTTTGGAATGTTTCTAAATATTTTTAAAGTGTTATTTTTAGGCTAAATCACATTTTTATGCTCCCTGCATATCATTTTAAACATTTATCTTTGTTAAAACATTCTACTTTCATGTAAATTACGGTTTAAAAAATGATTAATACCTGAAAACAAACCTTACAACTTTTCAGGCTGATATCTTGAATTTTACCATTTTGATAATTTTTTTATTCGTATACTTTTCATAAATATAAATTTTCAATAGAATTATATTTTGACTAAAGAGTACAATCATTTTTAAGTGTATAAAATGTTTCATTGCACGTACGTTTCCATTAATTTGTTCATACCTTTTACAGCAGCCATATTGGATTTCGCCATTTTGACAAAAATGCTCAAGGTTTAGCGTCTGGCACTCAACGGATTCGGAATCAGCAGGTCAAATTCATACAGAAACCGCCAAAAAATGTCATATATGTAAAAATTTTAGGTTCGATGACATTTCAATGGACACTAGCCTGGACTAGTAGGGATTTTCTAGGGAAAACTACGTCTTGAATCAAAATATTGCGACCGATGTAATAAAATTCTAATATTTATTCGCGCAATTTCAAAAATTTGTATTTGTAATTCACTAATAGTCATTTTATAACGCTTATATATGTTCCAGTCTTGCGTCGCAGCTTAGTCTTAGCTTAACCCTTTAAGCGGTTTGCCCGTACGGTGTACGTGCTACCCAAAATTGGCCTCATCTGGTTTGCCCGTACGGCGTACGGGCATCGATATTTTCAGATTTCCTTTTCTGGCTTTCCCGAACTGTTCGGAAAATTGTAAACCTCAAAATTCACAGTAAGTGTGAAAGAAATTTTTGCATAATTTGTAAACCATTCATTACTGCATGCAGAATGTACTTGAAAAAAGCAAATATTTCGGGATTTTGTGACCAAAATTGTAAAATAAAAAATATTGTAAAAGCATTGAAAACGAAAAAAAAAAAAAATTTAAAAATTCTTTATATTCTTATTCTGTTAAATATGGTACTTAACTATATGCAATAAAAAAATATGCCTTTTTTGGAAGCATTTCTGGTAAAATAATTGACCGCTTAAAGGATTAATCAGGTAACGGATAAACGAACCCCCCGCTTATACGATTAAAACATCCCGGAACCACGCCATAGACGCAATGTTAAAGATCCCTGTTTAATCGAACACTCTACTTAATCGAATACTATTTCTTGGAACCGACGGTATTCGTTTAAGCGGGGCCGACAGTGCTCACCATATTTTAAGAGCAAGAACTCAAATATTATCAGACGCAAAAAAAAAAACCTTTCTAACCAGTATTTGAAGGTGCATTTGATGTTACGAATGTTAAAGTAAAATATTGACGCTTCGAAATTAAAACAATTTATTCAAAAGTTTTAAAAACACTAGTCTTCTGCGAAAGAGGATAAGTTTCAGATTTCGAAATTTCAGCTTAATTATATCCAAATAAAAGCTGAGTACCTAGATTCGAAAAGT